>QLPC01001483.1:0-12316 GCA_003314055.1 Lactifluus hygrophoroides | reverse complement strand
TTGGGATCATTTTTACTTTTCTGCAGGATGTTTGTATTTCTCCAGATAAAATGCCAGAAGCTCTTCCTCTTGAATGACATGTCACATAACGATTTCCAAATCCGGCAGAGGCCCTAGTCACGTGATGATTTTCCCAGTTTGCCTGCTGGGCTGGGCTGGCTTGTGCTGTACTGTACTGTACATGTGCAAGTGCAGTCCTGTGCAACACTTGTAATAAATGGTCCCGATGGACTTCGTGGCCTCTTTAGTCCATTCCTAGTTAGCTTCCAATCTGTTGCTCCGCTATGAAATCACTTCTACCGCCATGGCCCGTTGCTTTTCGGTAGCGAACAGCGTTATCTTAACAATTAATCCGATTCCTCCGTTCAAGAGACACCGGCGGCAAACTGTAATCGCGAACCTCCACACCCAAACTCTGCACATCTAATTTTCTACTATAGGCGGTTGACCCGGACACCATCCTGTTTAGGATTGGTGCTCATCTCTCACCAGGCCATGGCCGACAAGCTCTCTATTATCACAAGATGATAATTGCTTCCATACAAACTTCAAGTTGGCCCATTTTAGGATCGATAGTCACCCCATATTTTCTCTTTACTGGTCACTTACGGAATATTTTGCCGGCCCACGCGCTCTTCTTACACGAATCCCTGCTGGCTGGTCTTGATAGATAGCGATGCAGTCCAGAGACGCCAGAGACGCGACGTTGTGAACGGTTCACTGACTCATTCGACATCGTCGGTACATATTGGCTCCTCCTTGAACAATCACCGTCTTTCATAGATTGATGTTGAGAACCTGGTGCTAGAGTGGTTGGCATACTCCCCGACGCCGCAACTATTGGCGCCCGTACATAACTTGAAGCGATACGCTGTGCGACTCGTCACGCATCTACAAGAGCTTCGTGAGCTAAAGTGCTCCTTGTTATCCTTTCACTGATGAGTTGGTTCTCGTAGGGACTTTTGTGGAGGCGCGCTCAATATGGCACAACAGGTATAGTAAACACATGGCCAAGGCGTTTCCTGCGCGCCTTATATTTACTGTATGTAAACGAATGTGGACAAGTGTTGCTGCTAACGGGGTTTCGACGTCCTCTGACATTTCTGACATGGAATGTAGTCGTAAGAGGTACTGAGCTCCACATTGACATGGCGGAGATGGGGGACACTGCAACCGATCTTCATAGTTTTGTGGACTCGGACCGGGATGGTGAGGGGTCAGGAAGATCGTAGAGTGCATCTAGTGCTGCCTTATACTTCTTATACGCGTCCCGTCTACCAAGGGAGTAAGGGCGAATGTCCGCGTTGGTCTTAAGTATGATACAAGAGAAGGATCTAGCTCACCTTCGCAATTTCAGTGTCGGTGTCAAAGTATTGTCTTCGATACTGAACGGATCGAGGCTTAAATGTACGCGTCTCAGCTGCTCGAATCTTGGGTAATAATAATCCAAGAGCCATCAGTAACGTCAGTCGAGTCTCACAACAACGGAAGGTTGCCCACCCCTTGAGAGTCTTCGCTGCTTGCTTATTTAGTTCCTCAAGTGTGCCTTCAACAATTCGTGGGTCGTTGCAGAACTCCTTCAACATTTGCTCGTCCGCTGTGTCTACCCGGCGTTTGAGAAGGCGTGAAGCAAAAGCAGCAAACAAGGCAGGATCCGGTACGATCACGCCGATAAGGTACGGCTTCAAGCTATTCCCGTGAACGAAAACTTGCATCACAAGAGGGATGCGGGCGTATACGTTCTCAATCTTCTCCATGGCTACATACTCGCCCTGTGCAAGTTTCATGATATTCTAGCAACGAGGTGAGTATAGTGCATGGCTGATAATTGTACACCGTACACACCTTCACGCGATCAATAATCCTGAAACGCCCGGAATCGTCAATCTCGCCAACGTCACCAGTGTGCACCCAGCCATCGGCGTCTATGGCGCCTTTGGTATTTTCTTCGTCTATCGCTACTCGTCAGCGGTGTTCAAAGGCCGCACTGAACAAAAGAGCACCTTTATGATATCGGGTGAAAACAGTCTCGCCCCGGCAACATATCTCACCTCGGGGGAATGGCTTGTCCTCTGCAGTGTAATTCATAGCAGCGACATCGACCAACTTCATTTCTATGGCGGGCTGGGGAGGACCGACGGTTCCACCCGCGGTTGAGTCCCCCGCAAAACACCGCGTGCAGATCGCGCTGTTCTCAGTCATGCCATAGCTACGAGTAAAATAAGGTAAATGCAAATGGCGCGAGGACGCTATCTTACCCTGAAAGAGGGAAGGTGTCGGCTAAGGTGCGAATAACTCATAGAAGACTCACCTTCAATTACTTCGCAAGAAAGAGCGATCTTGAGAAAATCGAGCACGTCGGCGCTGATGGGAGCCGAGCCGGAGACCACTAACTTCAGGTTGCCACCTAGGACAGCCTGGATCTACCCGAAGATGTTCACATGGACATCATGAATGTCTAACGCCACCGTACCTTCCTGAATACTATTCTGTCCCATAAAGGATGTGTGACAGCCCCCGTTGCGTGCAAATTATCGAGCTTCGTCCGCACAGCCCGTCGAAATATAGCGCCCTTCAAGCCAGGGACGTTTCCTGCAACCATAGCAGCCTGGTATATACGATTCAAAACCCGGGGCACAGATGGAAAGAAATTTGGCTTGAGAATTTGCGCGTCCTCAAGTAGGCGAAGTGGATCGCCCGAGAAAAAGCCGATGGCACCACCAAGAGCAATGACAGCTAACTGAGTTCCTCGCTGTGACCGGTTAATTAATGAAGAAGACCGAAGAAGAGGTTGGCAACAGACCTCGTAGATGTGCGCCAGCGGAAGGTAGGACAATAAAGTAATACGTTCTTCAGGACCAATGATGTATCCGTAGAGATTTGATTGAGCGGCCACCGCCAAGTTTCCATGTGTCAACAGAACACCTAGCGAAGCTAGATAAGTTCAACGGGCAAAGAAATGTTCCCGTATTGTCACCTTTCGGCACACTAGTAGTTCCCTGGTCATTCAAGTTACGTCAGCTGAAAAAGCGCCACTCTAGCTTTGGTCCGGACTGACAGAGGTATAACAAATGGTGGCAAGGTCGCTTGGTGATGGAACAATGACATCGCAGCGGTGCTCCTTTCCAAATTCCTCTACTGAAAGTTGCGGTATAACCCACGAGGCAAGCGTGAGTAGTGACGTAGAACCTACATTCGCTTAATTGTTGAAGCTTAATACCCTGACTGTGCGACCAAACCGCTGCGAATCGTTTAGCTTCGGGCTCTAGTTCGTTGATGACTACGATAAGTTTCAAATGAGGATGACGCGGGGCGGCCTTGAGTAGAGATGCTAGGTGATCAGAAGTGGTGAAGATAAGAGTAATGTGGGCATGGCCAATGCTGAAAACCTGTCAGATCCCTTGCGCATTTGGGTGATGGCACGTCTTACATATACTCTAAGAAACATAACAAGTTAGTTCCAAGGCTTGGTTCGTTAGTTTATCGTCAAGAGACGTACCGACAGCTTCATCACCAAGAGTGTCGTAGAGGCTGACCCCCACTTTGCCATACGCGTTCAATGCCAGCTCAATCAAAACCCACTCTAAGTA
This sequence comes from Lactifluus hygrophoroides, assembly GCA_003314055.1. Taxonomy (NCBI): domain Eukaryota; kingdom Fungi; phylum Basidiomycota; class Agaricomycetes; order Russulales; family Russulaceae; genus Lactifluus; species Lactifluus hygrophoroides. The sequence goes on along the minus strand of QLPC01001483.1, from coordinate 8,726 downwards.
GGCATACGTGAAGTTTCAGATTAAATTACTTAACGACAGAAGGATTCACCTGGTCTGTTTTGGCTCCAAAGACCCACCGTGGGATATTCCGCGCCACCCCCTACGGTTCCATTCTCGAAGAGAGTATGAACAGCACTTCCAAGGTTGCGCCTCCTGTCATCTATTTCTGCGTATGTTTGCCAGACGTAGTGATCTGCGTGTTTCAGAGGACTTTTTGAAGCCACTGGACGGTGTCCCAGAAACGGGTGATCTTTGGAATGTGCGTAACCCGCGTCAAAAATCTCAGGAAGAGTCGTAAGGGAGCCAGGGGTATTCAGATCCACGTAACCAAAAATTGCTACAATAAAACGAGATATAGGACAACGAGCAAGAGCACGAAGGGAGTGTGGCGCACCATTCCGGTAGTGAGCTGGCAAATACGATATTTTTAGACCCACCAGGTGCGGAAACCTGAGTGGTCACACACCTGTTTGGCCCGGTCGCTTAGTTCCAGGCACTTCGAGAGCTTGTTTCTTGAAGTCGACGTTTTCCGGGAGAGGGATTGCTTGGGGTGCCATCGCTAGTTTGATGAGCGTCTCACAAGTCGGTCGGCAAGTGAGCTCAGGGACTCGGGAACATTATAAAGGATTCTGTCGGCTGAGGACTTACCGGGATTGCCTTAATTAATCACGTGCTAACAAATCGGTATCGGTATTTCTTCCCTTACATGGGCAACTACCGTGACCCTAGTGATGCGCCCTTGCACGTTAAATCTCGTGGCGGGTCCCTGACGCCCAACTGCGTGGCTTATATATATAGTGGAGTTTCATGTGCTTCCATGACAATTCGTTTAAACACAATCACATCTTCTCTGATAGCTGCAGCGAGGACAGACTCGGCTCTGTACAGGTCCAAATACAACATGCAAGACTCTTCTGCCTACTTATCTTGTCTGCACCAGCGCTTGATAGAATCCAATCCACTAGGGAGCACTTAATACGACCTACCGTAGACTCACATTAGGCCCGTCCATTAGAAGAACGAAGGAGACGCACCTTCATGAACTCCTCATAATTTATCGTAACCCATCCGTCACGGTCAGAATCCACTCTTCATCTCAGGTTTGAAACACCTTCAGTTTAAGATATACTGAACAGACATACCGTTGAAAAGATTCAGTCAGGGTCTTCACCGCCACGCAAGCCCTGACGAATCGATCGAATGTGATCCCGGGTGGAGGACCATAGCCAGTAGCTGCTCCAGAAGCTTTATCGTGATAAAATCGTCAACTCAAACAAGCACAAGAATCCATGAAACTTGCCATATTTCTGTTCAATAAGCGTCAGAAGGCTCGGCGAGAGATTGTATCCGAAACTCCGCAAAGCCTCGGCCAACTCAAGTCCGTCGATTGAACCCGATCGATCCCTGTCAAAGTGCCGGAAGACACCTTGCCAGTCGCTAATGTATTTCCATAGACCCGAAAACTCTGTTGGTGTTGATCCATGAGGTGGAGGACACTACTTTGAAGGTGAAATGTCGCCTACCAGCGAAGCCTATGGTCCCACTTCGATCCGTGTCCTGTACATTAAGACGTAGGATATCAATCGTTGTTGATCTGATGGGGGTGATGACTCACAAATATGTTCATCAGCATTTTCACCGTATCCAAGTCAAATCCTATAGCACGGTGGATTCGTAAGTATCGATATATGTCATATTGGTATAACCACAGAGAATGCTTCATGATGGAGAGAAAGAGCACAATCTTGGTCAGGTTAGTGCGGGTTACTCACTTGACCAGTTTCCTGTGTCAGAACGAGATCTGTCAGGCCCACATTCACAGCGAACGCGAGAAAATGACGCTAACCGTTTACCAATGCGGCTTGGAGCTCGGACACACTAATCGAGCCAGACCTATCCGTGTCGACGGCGGCGAACCATTGCCAAAGTTGTGGATCCGCACCAGCAGGAGGGCCCTGGTTATAGTTATAACCAGTTTGATAGCCCCGATGAGACGAGTGACTATGGGAGTGATGGAGATTACCACCGTAGTTGGGATTGGAGTACATCAACGGTCGAGGAAGATAAGAGAGGGTGCAAAAGTCACTGTGACATCAACTAACGGAGTCATATAACCCGAGCAAGCGCCGCGATAAATTTAGATTTTAATTGTGTTATCACCTGATCTCTCCATGCTGTGCCCTGTGCCCTGTACAGTTATATTGAGCGCGAGGGCATGAAATATCATTAAAATCATGTATTCCTGGTATGATATCACCCAGCTGCGGGTGGACATGAGAATCGAGGAAGAACTGGGTACTGCCAATTCCAAGATCAACACGATTGTGGTCTTCACTCATCAGATTAGGACACAGAGAGGCTATGTCCAACCGGTGCCGCGAACGCGAATGTACGACCACGTGGCCCCGCTGTGAATCACATACTCTACCATCCAAGTTGCCGACTACTACTAGAACTACCACTAGTAGTACTTGGGCTGTGGCAGATACAGTACCAGAAGGAAGGGGATTTCCGATCACCGGCTTTTCAATCCAGTCATACTTAATTTTGAAGGGCGATGTCCAGTCCTAATCTTAAGGCCGTCTTGTTTGACGTGCGTCCTTCGCCCTCTTGCGTTCTTGGAATCAAGTATCTAACCATCATTTCCTTAAAGATTGGCGGAGTTGTTGCGCAAAGCCCTCTCCTAGCCGTCCGGGAGTACGAGATCGAACATGACATCCCCAGGAACTACATCAACTGCTTGATGTGAGCTTCTAAGTGAACCCTGCGGAACATCCGAGTCGGCACTCATACGGAGATCATACATCAATCACACAGTGCCGGATGGGGTTCACAAGGCGCATGGTCCAAGTTTGAGCGGGGGGAAATTCCCTTATTCCCTTTTTACGAACAGTTCAGTCAAGAACTGTCTGACGTGGATAACGGTAATAAATGGTATGTTGAGTACTGTGAGAAGAAAAAGATAGGTGAGCCGTGGAATCATTCTCCACAATCGCCGGTTACAATTTTATTCGGATGACAGCACGTCCGGGGCTTCCGCAGAGGTTGCACATCGACGGCCGGGAAGTAAGCACTCTCCAACATTTGACGCACAAATTCTCAACAATGTGGCAGCTTTTCGGTCGCATGATGAGAACAGGCCAGAAGGTGGACAAGTATGTCTATGAGGCTATCTTGCGAATCAGAGGTTTGATGGTTTTTGACACATCTTCGTTTTCTATTTACTGGCATTTCCTGCAATTTCCTTAGCGGCAAAGACCTGGCGTCTCATCGCTCTCACGAATAACTACTCGAAAGTCGATGCAACATTCTTCGGCCTCGACGCCCGACACCGAGAACGATACCCTGGCGTTACTCTCGAATCCGAGCTCAGATTCCTTGGGTGGGAAAGGGGTGCAATCCCGCAACACGTCCGTCAACTATTTGACGATTTCGTCGATTCAAGCGAAGTTGGAATGAGGTGGGGCGACTCACTATTTGACAGCTAGACGTGAGGCACGCTAATCTCCGCTCCGTGCCCCTCCAGGAAACCAGAGCACCGGTTCTATCTCCTAGCTTGCGAAAGGAATCATATCCAGCCACACGAGGTTGTCTTTCTGGATGATCTGGGTCTGTAAGTACTGCATTTCCTTTGTCAATTCCCATGTGGCCGTGGTTGACGGAGTATGACATCTCGCAGAAATCTCAAAACCGCTCAGGAGCTTGGAATGGAAACTATCCGTCAGAACCTTACTTTTTCTTTTTTCCGGCTGAGAATATCCAACGTCTAATAACATAACATGCGTTGATAGACGTGCCGATAGGTGGCGTAGTCACCGCCCTCAAAACACTGGAGGATAAATTGGGTATCGATCTGACGGAAGGTTCGGAAACAGAAGCGGGGATGCCGTCAAAACTCTGAATTATTCAGTGGGCTCTCCTCCGTCAAACCGCGGAGGCATGACCCATGTGGAAGAATGTTAATTAATACATCTAATACGCGTTGTTACGCCTTATGTTTCTAGAGACGTAACAATTTAGAATGGCTTGTCTGAGGCAGGGGTCTTGTCCTCATAGTAGCTACTGAGCTGTTGTTGGGGGGGAGGACCCATAAGTTAGGGACATAAGGCATCTAATACGAGGCGCGATAAGTGACACACCACCGGTACCTTGAGAAGGAATGTGTTTTTCACTTTGGGAGTCACGGAAAGAAGCTGGATAAGACGACGCTCAGTAAAAATAGTGTGCAATCAGGGATGCAGAGCCCGTACGAAGAGAAGAGCTGTGCCAGCTCCTGCGCCCCAAAGGGTGAAACTGCCAGACCACCGCTTTACAGACTATGAAATTGTGAATAGTAGTGCAAGAAAGGAATAGAATAACGTACATCAAGAGTAAAACTTCCCAGTCTACGGGTCGCGGGAGTTGGATAGTAGGCAAGGCGGGACATGTGGGTTGTGTAGGGATGTCAGTCGTTCGTATGGGAGCTAGAAGGGAATGAAGGAAAAGGCAATGCCGTAGGGCCGGGGGACCGGCCGATACCGGGATTCGGATGTCTTACCGTGTTTATGGATCGTCGCCTCCATCTTGGGTTTCCTTTGCTTTTACTTTTTACGTCCCCCAGATCATCAGACTTTTGCCAGTCGCCTGTTACCTCCTTCATCCCTACCCCAGAGCCAAGTTCATGGCAAACCCTCGGCAGCGTCGCAAGGCTCGCTCCTCTCACAAACCGGTACATCATTCGAGGCAAGCGAAGAAGCTCCTCAAGAAGCAGCCTCGTGCGTTAGACTTTTTTATCGAGATGTCCGCTCTATCGACTCCGATTTGACTGTTGACACTCATCAAGCCATTCGTGGCTCGAAAGTATTACAAGAAGCATGGGACAAGCATAAAACTGTCCGGCAAAAGTAGGTATACACAATCCGTGACATGGAATGTTTGATAATGATCATTGATGAGTAACTTGCAATGGTCGTTTCTTCCAGTTACGCTGCACTGGGTCTGGCCGTTTCTCTGAACCCAAGGGCATCTGGGGGCACGGAGCGTTCCGCACCTGTCACAGAAGCACGAACGGTGGAAAACGAGGCTACTACCTTCATTAATGACACCGACCCAACGTCCTTGATGAACGGCGGGATTGACTGTCCTCTTCCAAACGGCTTGGGTCGTATTGTCAGAGATGAAGCTGGCCGGATTATAGCTGTTGAAACCAACAGTGATGCTGATCCATCCCCCCCTACCATCCATGAATTGGATCTCGTTGACGGCGCGGCGGCGGCGGCGGCGGCGACTGCTGTTCTTACCCCGGAAGGACAAAGTTGGGTGTCGTTAGGACGGACATCTGGCGCTGAAAAGCCAAAAACTGAACTAATTGGAGGTGTGTACGGAACGCTGGTTGCTTCTGGAGATAACCGTTTTGACCTGACTTGTCATGGAATCATTTCGCCGCTGTCTCGTTTTCTTTTTGGAAGTACTCCCGGACGTCTCCTCTGTGACCGTTCCGAGATTCTCCTCTCAAGGTGAAGTGGCATTCTTACAAAGACTGGTATCGAAACATGGCCACGACGTGGAAGTTATGGCACGGGATCGCAAGCTCAATCCTGATCAGCGGACGGCGGGAGAGATACGCCGGGCCATTAATAAGGCGGGAGGTCTCGAGAGACTTGGGGCGAGTATATCATAAATGTATTAGGTGATGCGCAGACCGATTTCCGCTAACAGCGGGGCTGGTTTGGCAGGAGCATGTGAGGATAGCCCGTAGGTTGACACGCGCGACCTATTTTAACCACGGAAATAATGAAAGGGCACAAAGGAATTCGAGGGGGTACGTGTGTAGTTGGAAGTGAGCATGCATACGAGTGTTCGGGGCCTGTTGTGTGTCGGGAACCATTCAAGCGAGGACGTATATGCCTAGATTTGACAAGGGGTAAGGGATAGTCTCTAGTCTCTAAATGATGAGCACGGGAACATGTCGAGGGCGTGTGGCGCGGATTCCTTTTGAAGGAAAGTAGATACAGTCGAGAGACGGGATGAGCACACGTTGTCGTGCGCCTAGATGAATCAAGTAGGTAGGATCTTCCCGCATGGCTGGACATGCAGCGAGCCGAGGAACGGGGAAATGACAGGTCTAACGAATTACGACATCAAGTGGACCTCTGAACGCATGGGGGGTCCCGCGAGCGCCAGGACACTCCATGACGGGGCACCGAGACGGAGGAAGCCTAAGGAGATAAAGACATATGGACGTGGACACCATCATAGACGCAGGTGTGCGTAGACGTACATTTCCAAGAATCCGTCGACGGTAAACGTTCAACTCCCCTTCCGAGTCTTCCTTCTTCATTCATCCCAAAATCCTTCAAATATCCCTCCCTTCTCTCCATCTTTCCCATCGCCCCCTCCTCTGATCTTTCCTCCCGTCCCGTCCTCCCAATTGATATGCCTCACAAGTCTGCCTCCGTCCCCAGGAGTCCAGGCTCCGCCAGCCCTCCCTATCCTTCTCCCACCACTCGTCGCACATCTTCTCAGCCAAAGTCTTCTCGTCAACAGTTCTCAGCGTGTGGAGCTTGTCGTATGAGAAGGTAATCACCCCCATGCCTCCTTGTGTGCCTTGTGTTCATTCCTGGGAAATAGAGTTCGCTGCGACCTGAAAGACCTGCCTTTTTCGAGCACAGGCACACAGCCACAGTGTTCGAACTGCAGAGAGCGCGGACTGAAATGCGTGTCGGTATCTTTCAATGCCTCGGTCTAGTTTCAAGCCATTGACTCTCGAGCTCGGACATAGTGATGAATTCGCCGAAGTAAAGGCTGTCAAACTTCTCAGGCGCGGTCGCCGTCTTCAGCAGGTCGAGTACGTCCCTCTTGCACTTCGTCCATTCTTTGTTCTGTGTTATTCACACACCGGCGCAGAGCCGTCTATGGCAAATCAATCGATGAGAATGGCGGCCTTTTTACGGCCCCGTCCTTATCTCCTTCCCTTATCCCCAAACTCAAACCAGAGTTTTTCTCGTCTGCTTTCTTCCGTAGATTCCACATCCAACGTAAGCTTTACTTCACCTTACTTTGCACTCAATATCCCAACTTCTCCGCAGATCCGATCATCGACCCCTCTGAGTTTTGTGCACGTTTCTTCGAATTTAGCAAGGGCAATTGTAATGCACTTGGCATTCCGGGTCAACTGATTGCGATGTTGCTTGCCGTGTGGGCGGCAAGCTTCGGCGTCAACGAATATGGCATTGAGGAGTTTCATCACGGCGAAGCCGTTATTCATAACCGACGTGAGGCCACCAATGAAATGGTCCGGGAGATGCTCCACTTGATTGATATCCACGGTATCCTGAGGAAACCAACTTGGGATGGTGTTCGTGCCCTGCACCTTTTGCTGCCTTTGACACAAGGTCCGTCTACGATTCGTCTCCGAGGGCTCACCATCTTATTCACGCGCCCATTTAGAGATCCAATCTCCCATGGAAAGACTCGTCATGTACGAAGCAATGATTAGCCAGGTGTTCACCCTCTGCAGCCTGGCCTCCGTTTCTTCCGTTGGCAGCGGTCAAGGGCAGGTCGTTGATATCCTCGTCCGCGCGCGACTTTTCTGGTATTCGCATATCGTAGAGGGTGTCACCAGTGGTCTTCGCGGCGGTCGTCTCCTCATGTAAGTCAAGGAATCCAGCACGACTGATTTCGAAGCTGACTCGTTTTGACAGCTCGGACGACGACCTTGCTTCATTCCAGAAAACTCTACCCCCGCTCAACTGTGATGCGATGACCCGCACTTCCACCGTCGCTTACGAATTCACATATCGCTACGCTATGGTCCCGCTTGAGCTTGCTTCAGCTTGTCGGAAAGTACATGCAGCCTTGACCGGTCCCAAAGCTCGACAACAAAATGAGATTGACGAGAAGAGTTTACATGAAGTCTGGGACGCCCTCGAAAAATCATGGAAAGATTTCGACAGTCTGCGCATGTTAGGTACATCGGGGAATGTTCACGAAGAAGATGTTGATCGCTATATTCACGGATGGCAGGTGTGTTGACTAATTCCACTTCTGGAGCAATTTTTTCAATCTTTCCTCATAGATCTTTATTTTTGAGTGTCGTAAGTAAAATAGTTCTTCCAGTGTCTCAACTCTGACACGTCGATGGCAGTGAATGTAATACGCGAAGCACTCAAGCAGCGGACAGTCGTTCATCCAGGATGTGACACGAGTCTTGGTATCGCCCTCCCCAGTTCAAGTCCGCGGAGCACGCCACTCGATGCAGCGACTCGTCTACTGAAATTCGCCGACGCTCGATGTCATGAGGTTGTCCAACGGGTTGTCATTATCATTCGCCAGCACTTGGGCACCCCCTTTTTCGAATATGATGCCTCCCTGGTGCGGGACGGATGCTTTTTTGCAGGTTTCCTACTCGCGGGCGAAGGAGGCTCGGATGACGACGTTCAAACGTGCTTACAGGCGTTGCGTCAAATGAGGTGGGCATTCTCCAAGGGCGAAGAGAGGGAGAAAACGGTCCGGATGGTGTGGGAGTCTCGTAAAGGATCGAGTACAAGATCATGCAATCCCACTTCCCCCACACTATCCACGCCCGTTTTTGAGCTCCAGCCTGCTGGAATACAATTTTTGCACACACATTCCCAGCGCCCCCACCCTCCCCCTTTGTCCATTCCACCACTGCCCTCCACACCTGGGATTTCTGGTTTGGACACGTCGGCTCCAACTACCGCTTGTACGGAGGACAGTAGCTGGAC
>QLPC01001482.1:0-14380 GCA_003314055.1 Lactifluus hygrophoroides | reverse complement strand
GGCAGTGCAGCCCGGAGTTGCGACCCACCCGGAGCAAGCTACGCCTGTTGAGCGCGCGGAGCCCGAGGTATGCGTTCATGACGGTATGGGGCCGGCCCGAATTGGTGCTGGTGGTGACGGTGAATATCTTTATTGGTAGGGTGTTGGAAGTATCAGCGGTAGAGCCGGAAACTCGCCAGAGATATTCAAGTCGAGGGTCGTGATAGGAAGCGAGTGTTGCATTCCCATTGCCTGGCCACCTCGACTTGACTTTCAAGCTATGCACGTATGCACAATAGAGCGCGAGTCTCTGTGGGTGAGGAGGATCTCAGCTCGCAGTCAAGGAGCAGGAAGCTAAGTTTGATACTTTACCAAAAGCTCCACGTCACTATGTCCGACTGCTCTCAACTTGATTATCACCCCGTCAATCGGTGCCGGAGGCACCCACCGAGCTGGTCGATCCTCGACTGCAGGATGGGCGCGGGTAGGTTGAGCGGCTAAAAACAACATTTCTCGTTCGGAAATTTGTCTCGCGTTCCATATCAACACGGTTTAGTGAAGGGGCCATTCGTGATTGTCGTCGTTGGGATAGCAGGCGCAACCGGTGTGGCAGGCGCTGGCAAACTTGGCATATTGAAAACGTCAGTTTTCGATGGGACAATTCTTCCGCGTACCATTTCTACACAATTATCTGAAAGGTCAGATAATGGATTTGTGGCACTTGCATAGCATACTTAGAAGTGAGGTCGTAACCGTACTGTTTAATGCTGTGCAGTAACTTACAGTGCAGCTAGCAAAGAGGTTCAAGTTGTCAACTTCAACTCCGACCCGACTTTCGGACTCCCACCTCCGCCCTCCACTCTACTCCGCGACGAGACAAACACTTTGATCCTACCTCATGGTTCACCCATTACTCATCGCGATCAACACTGTATTGTGTGCATCTATCGTTTCAGTTTGCCAAGCCACTCAACATGCTCGGGCGTCTACATGTCGTAACTTACATAATTGAAATCTGCCGCTAAAGTAACTTAGCACTGTTACTGTAGCAGTCCAACAATCATACCTGGGTGTACTAGGCTGTCAACGGCGTCAAAAATGATTATGACACCTTACTCAATGTCCTTAAATGTATTGAAAATTTCTTCGTGCGCCTCACGACCTATGCTCGACTCGATCAAACCGAGTCCCCCAAATATGTTGGTCGAATTTCTGTCCATTCTTGCTCTTGCCGCGAAATGGATGAAGGAAGGACGATTTAGTGTGTTTACCCTTTTCACCAGCCGTTTTTAGTCTGATCTATATCAGAAAGTTTTGCCAAGAAACTACTGGGAGACGATGCCGTCCAAACCGTGTTACGGCGGCTCGTCCAACTTACCGAGGAGTCTCGCGCGACGGTCGCGCAGAGTTTGGAGGTCATCTACGGTCTTGCGAACAGCATAACAATCGTCATGGAAGGTATAAATAGAAGGGCTTTCCGATTAGATGGCAAGGCGTACACGGAGAATATTCTGCAAATACTAGGTACGTCCAACTATCCGTGAACTGCTGTTGTATCTAACTTTGGTCGCAGCCTTGATGCAACAACTGGCAGAGGAGATGAATCATTCGTATTCCTATTTTTTTGCCGTCGTTGGATGACAATACTGAAACTACTTGACAGATGACAAGTTAGAGAAGATCCGAGATTGGTTGGCTGCTCCGGATCCGCGCACAAACCATAACATTGCTCGTGAAGCCCACCACGACGACACTGCTATCTGGTTACTGAAAGTGACACCTTCAAGGGATGGAAAGCAACGCCAAGATCCCCGAAATACTAGGTCCAACCGTCCAACTGGGCTCGACTTGATTACCGTTTCGGCATTTGGTGAGTGGTACCGACGGTGCCGCAGGATCCTTGACTGCAAGCCGGTCCAGGTTAGGTTGCCACGGACCCTCCCCGCCTTCTTCCGCAGCGTTATCCTGTCGAATTATGATGATTTGACTGGTAGTGTAAACATTCGGCCTTAAATATGATAAGACGATAAGATAAGATAACATAGGATAAGATAAGGGAAAGGACGGGCCGAACCAACGTGATGAGCGCTGAGCGCTGAGGGCCTCACAAGATTCACTCCGACTTCGGATTTTCCAGCGTCCTCTCCAACCCCATCCTTCCAAGTGACGGGAATGAGACGTCTATGAGAATAGAAGATGGAATAATTTCTCGTTAGTCACCATCGATTATCGTATGATGATCGGTACGACCACCAGTAGTCTGCCATTGTGCGTATATCGTTCCACTTCTGACACTTTACACAGCCCTGTCAATGTGCTTGGGCGTCTCCTTATCATTTATAAATCAGAAGGATTGCGCCCTTGGAACCTCCCCCATTCCTTCTGATCCGACTTCGCACTGACTGTCCTTATGTCTTCAAGCAGTGCAGCTCTTGATGTACAAGCTATTCTCAGTGCCGCATTAGCGAACTATTCTAAGCAAACGGAGAGAGACCTCGAGAACGACCCACTCGCCGCCGAGATCCGAGAGTGCAAATCCCCTGATGACATCTTGACCGTATTCAAGAAGCAAGCCGAGGCGTTGGACGAATTCTCGAAAGGTGACTCCAAACTGATGAAGTATCTTAACCCGATCGTCGACTGCTTGCATATACTCTCAAAGAATGAGATCCTTTGCGCAGGCATTAGTCTCGTGAGTCAAATTGAAGTACGGCCGTTGGTTGTATTTTTGACGATTATTATCTAGGCATTCCCGCCCGCACAAGTAATATTCTCTGGCATCAACGTCCTTCTCTCTGCGCGTATTCACCACCGTATCTTCAATCCCGTCCTTATCTAACCTGGGTTTACTAGGCAGTGAAGGGCGTTAGGGATGGCTACGAAACCATGCTCGACATTCTCGAGTGTATCGAAAACTTCCTCATGCGCCTTACGATTTATGCTCGATCCGAGATCAAACCGACTCCTGCGATGACCAAGATACTCGTCGACATATGTGTCGAATTTCTATCTGTCATTGCACTTGCAACGAAATGGATGAAGGAGGGAAGATTTAGTATGTTTATCATTCCAACCAATTGCGTTTTTCCTGACTCCTGATCTGGCCACAGAGAAGTTTGCAAAGAAACTACTAGGGGACGATGACGTCCAGACCGTGTTACGGCGGCTCGACCGACTCACCGAGGATGAGTCTCGCGCGACTGCCGTGCAGAGTTTGGAGGTCATTTATGGACTAGTAAACAATATGACAATAGTCATGGAAGGTGCGATTAGACTCTTCGTATGAGAATCCGCATGTTAATGAATGGTTTTCCGATCAGACGGCAAGGCATCCACGGAGGGCATTCGACAAGCTCTAGGTACGTCCAACTGATATCTGTGAACTGGTGTTGTAATTTGACTTTGGTCGCAAGTCGTGATGCAACAACTGGCAGAGGAGATGAATCGTTTGTCCTCCTATTTGTGGAACTTGTCGGACGTTGATACTGAAACTACTTTACAGGCGACAAGTTACAAACGTTTCGTGATTGGTTGGCTGCTCCAGATCCATGGACAAACCATAATATTGCTCGTGAAGCCCATCATGACAAAACCGCCACCTGGTTTACTGAAAACGCCACCTTCAAGAACTGGAAAGAAGCGGGTTCGTTTTTCTGGGTCCATGGAAATCGTACATGTCTTTTCCTTTCCTTCCTCTTCTACTGCTAACTATTTCTTGTATTATAGCGGGCTCTGGAAAGAGCATACTCTGGTACGCGTTACTGTAACTGTTCTCGTTTTCGTACCCATCATATCGAATAGCTCGACGATCATTGAAAGTGTCCAAGACATGCGTAACGCAGGATTAGCCACGGTTGCGTTCTTTTATTTCGATTTTAGAGATATGGCAAAGCAAGACGCACGCAATCTATTATCTTCCCTCCTCATCCAGCTCGCTGTTCAATCCGATTCTTTCTGCAGTCACCTATCCGCGCTCCATTCAAAGCACGATCGTGGCTTCCGACAGCCGAGCGAGGACGCGCTTCTACAATGTCTGAAGAAAATGCTGGAACTCTCAGAGCAAGGCCCTGTCTACATCATTATAGACGCACTTGACGAGTGCCCGAATACTTCAGTGTTGACTTCACCACGCAAAAAGGTCCTCAAGATTGTGCAAGAGCTTGTCAACTTGCGTCTCTCTCATGTTCACTTGGCTGTCACCAGTCGACCTGAGGCAGACATCCAAGCTGTTCTCCGGCCATCATCTACTTACGACATTTCTCTTCATGATGAACATGGTCAAGGCCAAGACATTGCCACGTATGTCAAGTCTGTCGTCCATTCAGACTCATCAATGCGGGAGTGGCCAGACGATATCAAAGAATTGGTCATCGATACGCTGAAGAGAAATGGGGGTGGAATGTGAGTTCTGGTCGTCATGACGTTTTGTGATGCGTGCTCATTCAATGAGATAGGTTTCGATGGGCGTATTGCCAGTTGGAGACGTTGTGCCAGTGCACGCTGCAGGAAATTGAAGGAGCTTTGAAAGAATTGCCCGAGACTCTTGATGGGACATACGAACGCATCTTGCGGAACATCGATAAGAAGAAACAAGTATTTGCCCATCGTATATTCCAGTGGCTTGCAGTATCGGTTCGCCCGCTTCATGTCGAGGAGCTTGCTGAGGTTTTCACACTGAAAGTCCACAAAGAAACGACTCGGATTCCTGACTACAACGCGTCCTGGCGCTACAAAAATGCCAAGGATGCTGTCCTCTCCGCATGTTCCACTCTGATCAGTATTCCAAACGTCGGGGGTTCCAACGTGGTACAATTTTCCCATTTTTCAGTGAAAGAGTACCTTACCTCATCCCGACTCGAACACTCTGATGATATCTTCCATTATCACATTCGCCTACAACCCGCGCATACATTTCTCGCGCAGGCTTGCCTCTGTATCCTGCTTCAATTGGATGACCACTTCGACGAGAGGCGTATCCAGGACTTTCCACTGGCGACTTACGCCGCGGAGCACTGGGTCGACCATGCCCAGTTCGAGGGTGTATCGTCCCTTATTCGAGATGGAATTGGGCCTTTATTTGACAAGACCAAAGAACATTTCGCAGCCTGGATCTGGCTACATGATATGGATAAACGCTCCTCACCATCATCTACGTCCGCCATTCGCCGGGGGCCACGTGCTGGACGCCCATTATATTACGCAGCATTGTGCGGTTTCCCTGACATGGTGGAGTGCCTCCTCCGTTCTCATCCAGAATCCGTCCATGTTAGGGGTGGAAACCGCGCAACTCCCCTGCATGCAGCATTGGATAAGGGATATATGGATGTTGCTCTGCTCCTAGTGGAAAAGAGGGCCGACGTGAATGCTCGCGACTACGATGGTGCCACCGCATTACACCTAGCGTCCCAACATGGAGACATCGAGATGGTGAAGTCACTCATTAACCATGGAGCAGATCCAAACGTAGAGAGCGAAAACAAGGAAACTCCCCTGTCCTTGGCTTTGGAGCATGGAAGAACGGAAGCCGCATGGTTGCTGCTGGAGCTCGGCGCCAACGTGGATCACCGGGATACGGAGGGTTTGACTCTACTTTCGCGGGCATTGTCAAATGGGCATTATGACCTTGCCCTGTCATTACTAGACCGCGGCGCGAACGTCAACGAACAGGATAAAGATGGTACCACTCCCTTACATCTGGCTTCGAAGAACGGACATCTTGCGTTCGCACGGGTGCTCCTAGAACGTGGCGCTAGCGTAGATTCCCGGGAAGGATACCGACGGACTCCATTGCACTTCGCGACACTGAATGGACATGTGGAGGTCATGCAACTCTTTCTCGACCATGGTGCAGATCCAAACGTGGAGGACAAGAACATGCAAGTCCCACTGTCTATGGCATCGGAGAGCAGACGACTGGAGGCAGCAAGGCTGCTATTTGAGTACGGCGCAAGCGTGGATTTCGAGACTACGAATTGGCGGACTCCTCTCGAAGCGGCATCAGTACATGGATATGTCGACATTGCCCGGTTATTACTCGAGTGTGGTGCGGATGTCAACCGAAAGAACAAATATGGCACTAGCATGACTCCGTTAAACGTGACATCGAAGTTCGGACATGTTGCGATCGCACGGGTCTTCCTCGAGCGTGGCGCGAACGTGCATCTTCAGAACAAGTACGGCAGTACTCCATTGCACACCGCATCGCTATACGGACACGCGGATATCGTCCAACTTTTATTTGAATACGGTGCCAACGTGAATACGCATAATAACGATCTATTCACCCCATTGCACTTGGCGGCAGAAAAGGGATACCTCCATGTTGCAGAGGTTTTGTTGGGACATGGTGCGGATCTGAATACCAGAAACAAGGATGGAAAGACTCCTTTCGAGCTAGCATCGGAAAATAGTCACAGTAAACTCGCCCAATTACTATTGAATCGTGCAAGTGCGGTGACATAAGGCGGACCAAGCGCAGGGTCACGGTGTAAGTCTCACAGTTCAAAAATGGTCCGGTTTTATTTTATTAATGGTCTGATGTTCCAGCAAATGGATAGCCCGTATGACATAATAGAAGTAGTGTTGCATTATCAAGTGACATCTGTATAACATCGAGGATTTGGCATGATCCCCCACAGTATTCATTAGTTTTAGAGCGATTGCTTTCCATTGGGTGATCTCTACTAGTATCCAACAAATATATCGTCATCTTCCATTTTCATAATTTCATGCAATCTTCGGGGAAATGGGAGCCCACAGCATCAAAGGATTATCGATTACCGATTATCTTGGAGGCACGAGCGATAGAGCTCTCCCTTAATCAGAAACATTAACCAACAGCTGCCAGTTCTCACTGGCAGTCAGCCTTTCTCGGTTCTACTTTCGCGATGATCTTCCCACTACATGCCCGCATGAAACGGCACTCGACTCCCTGGAGATAAACGTACCCAACTCAAACTTGGAGCGAAAAAAAAGCGAAAGGAATGTCCCGTTCCTTGTGAGAACTCCAGCCGGATGGATGAGTAGCCTGAGCCAGTTCTCAAGGTATCTATGTAACATATCATTTCCGTACTAAACGCTATCCAACACGCTCGTTATTAATAATAAACGACGTGAAAGATCAAGTTTGAAGACCCTCGTATTATGCATAAAACCACACCGCAATATAAACTAGAAATGTGCCAATACTTACGGTACACCCCCATGTGTACTAACTACGTTACCCAATATTCAATAGCCAACACTCTGCGGATCACATTACAAATTCAAGCTCTGGAAAGAGGTACACATTAGTCATCGGCGGACACCTGTCCGATCGTGAAAACAACGTAACTTACCTTTCCCCTCATATGACCCTTCGCGTATTCCTTCATCTGCGCATGCAACGCCGCACCTGCAAACTCTGCATTGGCGGGCCGCTGAACCGCGATGCTCACACGGCGCCCACGTCCCTGATAAATCCCCAATCCTGGCCCCCGCAGCGCCGGCGGAGCTCCCTGACCCTGCAACATTGGCACGTGCGGTGGGTCCTCAGACGGGCGGCGCAAACGCACAACGGGGCTAGGCGGAGGAAGGCGGAACGTCTCGGCCGAAGGCGCCGTGGGGCGGTGGTGGCGCACCGCGCTCGCATAGGCCTGATCGCGCGGGATGATGAGCGTTTCTATCGAGGGACTGATGGCGGAGTGCGGTGAAGGTGGTAGTAGCGGCAGATGCTGCGGCACAAGAGGAGCGCCGGAATTCGTTCCCACGCGAGGAAGACTTGGCGGCGGCTGCGGGACAATCGCGAGCGGCTTGTGCGCGGGGAGAGGTCGTTCTTGCTGCTGCTGCTGCTGCTGCTGCTGCTGCTGCTGCTGCTGCTGCTGCTGCTGCTGCTGCTGCTGCTGCTGCTGCTGCTGCTGCTGCTGAGAGACGGGGAGCTTGTCCACTTGAGGGTGTTTGAGAGGGCAGTCATTAGTGGGGTAACCACAACGTGGCCAGGTCAAGCATGGCGTATACTTTATATCTGTAACCCCGCAAGTTCCCAACAATTCAGTTTCAATACACTGCAGCTGGAAATAAAGACGCACATAGTATGATATCCGCAGGGTGGTTGTATTTGCAATTCTCGTCCGTGTGTGGGCAAAGACCCTGGATGTAGCCCCAGCAGTGTGCGGACTTGCTGCTGACGGAGCGTGGCTGGTCTAGCTCAGGCTCGGCAAATGTCTTGGCGGGGGCGACTGACTTGTTCCCAACGAGCGTCGTCGAGCTGGGTGTCGAGCAACCAGAATCGCGTTCCTGCGCTGGCGTCCACTCCAGATCAGGATCGTGAATGCTACGCCGAATCAGAAAGCACGCGTCAGGGTGATCAAAGAAAGTGTTGGGAAGAAGGCTTACAAGCAGCAGTCGTCTCCCCAGGGACACCACCCACGATTCAGAGTGAAGTGCCGGCAAGGTGTCGTCTTGTACGCCATACGGTCCTTCCTGGGGGGTATGGATGTCGCCTGCGGGTAGTTGGGAAGAGCCCCAATCCCAGTCTGTGAGATGGATGCTTGGTCCACCTGATTGAGATGAGTGGGTATGATGGTCGTGTTCGGGCGAGGTGGGTCAGTTCCAACTGTCTGCAAGGTCGGTAGCGCAGCCTGGAGTTGCAACCCACTCAGAGCAAGTTGCGCCGGCAGAACGCGCGGGGCACAGGGCATGAGTGGCACGACTGTATGACCCTGACTAGAATTGGCACTGGCAGTGACTGTATTTGTTTTTATCGACATCGTGTTCCCCATCGATGGGTGTATCAGTGGTAGAGTCGGAAACTCGTCAAAGGTATTAAAGTCGAGATTCGGAATGGGAAGCGAAAATTGCATGCTCATTGCCTGTATCTTGGCCTTCTGCACCTCGACTTGGCTTTCGAGCCAGGCACGATAAAGCGCGAGTCCGTCTGTGGCTGTCAAAGATCTCAGCTCTCAGTGCAAGAACGAGAAACTGAGTTTGATGCTCTACCTTGTGCCAAAAGACCCACATCACTCGGACTGACTGCGCTCGACTTGATTGCCGTCCCTGCATTCGGTGCGGGTGGCACCGACTGTGCTGCGCGATCCTCAACTGCGGGCTGGACGAGGGCAGGTTGCGCGTGCTGAAAACGACATTTCTCGTTGGGGCATTTATCGCGCGTGCCGTATTTACACGGTTTAGCAAAGGAGCCATTAATAGTCGTGGTCGTAGCAGGGGTAGCAGCAAGAACCGTTGGTGTGGCTCGTGTGGTCAAAGACGCTTTGGGCGCGGTCGAGTAGAGCAGAGTCGGCATAGTATGTTGGAAACGACATTTTTCGACGGGACATTCCTCCCGCGTACCATGTCTACACAATTTAGCTAAAATGAAATAGTGTCAGATGAACGGGTCGGTGGCACTCTCGCATAGCATAGAAGTGAGGTCGCAACGCACCAGTGGCTTTAAACTGGTTCTGCATTTGGTATTATCTGGTGTGCGAGTTTGAGAGAAGGAATTGAGCACTGTTAATGAAAACTGTACCGGAGAGGATGCAAAGGAGATTGACTCTGTGAAGAGATCGGGTGGTGGAACGTGGGTGGGAGAGAAAGGGCTGCTGACTATTTATAAATGAACTCGAACGGGACATTGAGATGCCACACCAACCTGTGGCAGTTCCAGATATCCGTGACCACGTGCGGAAGGTGGATGTTAACATCAAAGATATTTGTGACTGTGGTTGGCATGCAGGGAGCGGCGGTGGGCCATTGTTCGTCGGATACATTGTTCGATATATTGGAGAAGAAAATGAACCGACTCAAAGCGACATGAGGCAAAATACGCGATGCGCCGGGGAATCTTGTTGCAGCTATTCTGACCCACTTAGCGCCAGCCTTAACGAGTGTACTGTACAGTACAGTCTACAGAACTGGCCCACCTCTCCCCCCGTCTCACATTTCCATAAAAGGAAATTATTACAAATCTTATGCACGTAACCATGTTGAGTGCGAGAATGAATGTTAAATCCCTCTTTGAAGCTACGACATGGACTTTCAGAACATAACAAATGAAAATTCTCCTCCTACTAAATGCAGCAAGCCTGGTTGTAAGAGGTTGGCAACCAGCTCTCAGTTCAAGCGATGTGACCCATGTCGAAACCGTCAAACTGGCCTAGTCAGGCAGGGCCGACAACAACAAAAGGCCACAGACCAAGAAGAAAGCACATTACATGCGTCAAATGGGAGAAAGCGCATTCAGGAGGAAAGCACCTCTAAGGAAAGGCCCACTCAACGAGCAAGGTGTAATAGCTCTAGCCTAGTTGCAGAAAACCCCCACACCACTTCCGATGATGATGACAATGATGATGGCTTGCCATTTGCGAACCTTGATAAAAAGGTAAGTTATTGTTTCATGAGAGTATCAGACAAATATATCAACATACCTCTCAGGTAGCTGAGGACTATGTGGATGCAGAAGGCCTGTTCCATGCTTTACGCGCTCAGTTCAAAGCCAGTGCACTTGTTGACTTCCATGGCACCTACTCAATTGAAGATGATGACATCATAGAACCAAAAGAGCGTACACACACACTTGCTGAGGAACTCTGGAAGGTTACTGGTTACAGATTTACGTGAGTTACTTTATTGAAGCGTCATGAAAAGCAGACTTACCCATTTGAAAGTGTTCATGACAATCGACCATTGAAAGGGGGCCATTGTACACGGTTCTGGTGCAGCCAAGATGAGGCACATAAGAAACCACCAAAGCCATCAGAAAATCCGAAAGCAAAACATCGTGACCATGTTGGAATGAAACGGTACCCATGTCTAAGTGCAATGTCAATCAAGTACAAGGTGAACAAGGCCAATGGGCACAGCGTCTTCATCCAGCTTCAACATCATGTCAACCATGTGCTCTATTCTGATGTTCAAATGCCTCCTGAGGTACTACAAATGATCCAAGAACAAGCGGAGTGGTTGACACCTGGTGCAATGGCAGCAAAAATCCAGTCAGTATATCCCCAAGTTACAACAAAGCAGATACACAAGGCATGGCGGGAGCAGAGTGAGACTTACTGGCAGCGCAGTGATGACCAACTGGCCTCAGCTAAGATCCTTCTGGCCGAATATGGAGATGACGCCGACATTTTTGAACCAGTTGGCATCCCTGATGGAGTGGAGATGCTCGCATGGGGTATGAAGCGGATCGCAGAGCCTTTGAAAGGGAAAGTTGTTGAGATCGGGATGGACGCAACCTGTGAGCAGAACCTGCACGCTCATGAGTTAGTGCTAACTCACAACATAGATAACACAAACTCGAAACACCTTGAGCTCTACAGTATAATGGGCGAGTATGACAATGCTGGGTTCCCAATGACATACTGCCTCCTATCGACAGCCACTGCAATTGATATAGGAAAGCGGAAGAAAGCAATCACAGCTTGGTCACAATGCCTCCGTGACAAATATGGGGTTAATCCAGCCTTCATCCACAGCGACAAGGACATGGGAGAGATCGGTGCTGCACAAGAGGTCTGGAAGGCCAAGATCAACCTCTGCTGGTGGCATCTCCGACGCGCTGTAAGGACTCGCCTTGCAAAAGCCAAGTTGTCAACATCGCCATACAACCTCAACCGTGCAATGGCAGAGTACAGTTTCATCAAGCCAGACTTCATCCCAGCTGGGACAAGAGTTGACATTGACGACTATGAAGGGGGGGTACCTGAAGATACCCTACCTCCTTGGATTGAGGACAAACCACCACTGGCCATAGTACATGCTTCCACAACACAACCACCAGCCCTGACACCTCCTGAACTACCTCTCACACAGCACCAACCTCGATCTTTGTCACTTGGGGACACAACAAACTCGCTTCGAATAAAACTACCACTCCGAAACATTGCTTTGGCCATTGGGCGCAGCATCCAGGGAGTGGGATTTAAGCTTTCAATCCCAGCAACACGTCTGCCAATGATTGAGGAGCAGGAGGAAATGGCAGAGGAGAACGGAGCTGCGGAAGGGGAAAGGGAGGCAAGCGTTACCAACAATGATGATGACGGAATGCAAGACCAGCATACCTTTTGCCCTCCTCTTTATCGTGACCCAATTGTCAACATGATGGAGCGGCATTATTGTGCCCATCCATCAATTCCCGGATCCTGCCCTCCAGACACGAAACTGATCAAAAAATGGGCAGTTCAGCGTATGTATGACTTCTGCGTGAAGCATGAGCTACCTGAGGTGTGGGTTTACCTTTGGGAAAACTGGTACCGAGCAGGTCGCTGGGAGCTCAGGGCGCGATGTGCTCACAAACTCATACCAGTCTTGAAGACTACAATGATATTAGAAAGCCAGTAAGTCAAAGTTTTGTGTCACAATTCTCATCAGACTCACAATATTATCAGCTGGCGACGGATTAAGCATGACTTTCTCCACCACTTCCACATGCCACGATGTGATTTGCTGGTTTGGATCCTTGTTACAAAGCTAGCGCCAACCTATTACCGAAAGCTTGACCTCTTGTTGAAGGAATGTGCTCGTTATCGTGAACTTTCAAGCTGGCGCAAGGGGTTCAAGAAAATATGGCGAAAGCTAGAAGAAACACCAATTACAATACCCATGAACGACGCATACCAACCAAAAGTTAACAAATGGGTATGCACCTGTCCAGCCTTTGCGGTCAGCCGATTTCTAGTCTGCAAGCACCTTGTACATCGCGTACATCGTGTCCCTCCCATCTTCTTCCTTGAAGCTGACCGTTTCCGTGAGCCACCCTTCTGGAGACACAAAAGCTTGAGACCATTGGAAGAATACTGCAATGAACCAGCAGCGGTCATTGTGGGGCCTGATGAAGAAAGTTGCGAGAACCCCGATACCAAAGGTGAAGGCGATGAGGATGATGCAGAAGGAACTGATTTCAGTGATGAAGACAGTGATGAGGGGGATATTGGAACTCACCAACACAATGGCAACACATTCGAAGAGGCAATGACAGCCAATATCGACCTCATTTTGGATATGGCAGCTGGCCTCAAACACCAGCTTCAATTTCGGGATCAGCGGCTACTCAATGCCCTCCAGCAAGAAGGTGCTGGGTTTCTGCGGTTCGCAAAGGCATGCATGGAGAAGGAAAGGAGGGTGAACTCAACCAGGGGTCCACCCGTGTCGACGTGGGAGAAATCAACAAGCAGCGCTATGTTTTACCGCACAAGGCCCACCATTGCCGAGTGAAGCACATGAGACTGCCAAATTTGACAAGTTGTTCCCATCTCATCGGACTCAGCCCCCCCTGACGTCATGGCTGAGATCACTTATATCAAAGTAGATTGGCAGAGATACTAAGGTCGCAGATAAATTGATCCTTGTCATCGTATCTACCCTTATGCTATACTATAAAGTAATCTCACAATATTGTAAACCGTCTTGTCTGGCAAAAGTCATCCAGTCCGAGATCATCTATGTGCAGTTGTCATCAAAGTCTGGTGTTAACTACACGTTTACCATTAATATGCGTGAAAATCGTTCAATCCAAAGCAATTCCCACAGAGTTATCACATGCCCGTAAGCCCATGAAAAAAAAAGCAGTATACAGACTACTGGTAGTAGAGAAGTAGAGAAGGCGTAAAGAGCGATCAGCAAGTATATCTAGGGGAGAAGTGTGCGATCTGTATAACCATCACACAAAGTCATCCTGACGGAAACAGACCCATTGACTGCTTTTACGACGTCATGCGTTTCAAGCACTTGATGCACGATCAGGATGTTCTGGCCAGGGATCTTATAGATGGAAATATTGCCGATCTCATACCGAGTGTTTGGAGGGTTGATGAGGAAGAGAAGATCTCCTAATCAAAGTGTCCAAAAAAGCGTCATCACAACTGTTTGCACAGGGAACAATGGAGGTGAATAGTGTTCTCAAAAATGACAGCTGACAACCGGATACAAATCAGTGGGTTCCACAGACAAAAACAAGCAAAACACTCACGAGCAACAAGCAGGACAGCAAAGATCGCAACGTCAAAGAAGAATATGGGAATATATTTGATAATCTGTAAAAACCGTCAGCTCCACTCACAGAGCTAATAAACTAATAAGCTACAACTCACAATGGCACGACGCTGTTTCCTCAGTCTGACGCTGAAAATAGGTGCATGGATTTGCTTCAAGGCCGATAAATAGTGACACTAACAAATCGTTTATATACCTCGTAGTAATACCGGCCCCATCTGGCCCGTGGCCCGAAAACCCCGAGATCACATGTGTGAGACGGGGGGAGAGGTAGGACAGTTAGTCTACAGTCTGACAGGCTCCTCCTGCGACTGGTGCCACAAGTACCAAGTCACATGCCAGTGAGATAGAGTTACGTAATGAGTCCATGAGGGACTCGTACCTTTCCAGGCGGCCGCACTCAGCTTTGATTTCAGTAAACTCTGCACTA
>QLPC01001480.1:0-11069 GCA_003314055.1 Lactifluus hygrophoroides | reverse complement strand
TACGAAGATAGAGGGCCTAGAGCCCTTACTGAGTGGTAAGTAGTCCGTAAGATAGGTACCATAAGGAACAGGGGTCAGAAGTCCATCGGCATGTATCGTAAAGAGAAGCCCTCCGGATGCAAGGGTGTTAGCGTGTCAGAGAAGACAGTCCAGAGAAAAACGGGGTCAACGTGACACGTCTCCAGGGTGGATACTCGTCTGTATACATCACCTCTAACGCGTTTGGTGTTGAGATGAAGACTCTTGATCGCTTTGTTGGCAATGGTGACGACGCACTCCTGAGTTTGTTCGCTAGTCTCGTCCTCCGGTCCATCGTAGAATGCTGCTTTGATGGCAAGTGTTGTATCGCGGATGGTGCACTCCGGGTACATGCATTTGACATAGTTTTCGACTGCAACGCGTGCGGTGTTTCTGTCGAGGACGGGGGATGGGGGGACTTTCTCTTCGTGTTGGTGGATGCAGTCGGCGGCGCAGACGCCTTCTTCGTGTTGTGCGATGAGGACGGTGGAGTCGATGTCGAGGATGCGGGGTTCTGGGGAGCCATAGCTGATGTCGGACATGTGTAGGAAGTTTTGAGTGGAGGGAAGGGAGCTAGGAATGGGGGAATGATGAAAAAGATGGCGAATCACCCCCTTCTTAAGAGCGGCGACGACCCCGGCGCCTACTGATAGGGTTTCTCTGGCGGAAGGCAGCGATAAGGTCAGGTGCATGGAGGTCGACGTCATTGATCCACGAGTTTTCGGACTGTGGGTATCCCTTCCAACTGATAAGGTATTGCCGTTGCTTCTTACGCCCGAAAAGCCTCATGTTGAGCACCTGATCAACCTCCCATTCTTCTTCGTCATTGATAAGGTCAGGTGAGGGTCGTTCAAAGTTTGCGCCGTGCTCCTTCGTTTCCTTATATGGGGTGAGTAGTGATATATGGAAGACGTCATGGATTTTCCAATGTGGAGGGAGTTCTAGGCGATAGGCTACCTTGCCTACACGTTGTGTGATTTTGAAGGGTCCATGACGTCTGGGGGCTAGTTTGAGGGTCGGGTGATGTGTCCTGAGGTTCTTCCCTTCGAGCCAGACCTGGTTACCCGGTTGGAACGTGGTTTTGGGGAGGTATTCTCTAGCGGCCTTGTGTAGTCTAGTGGCGTCGTGTCTAGCCTTTTGGATTTGTTCTAGTCTCTCTTGGACTTTGGGGATGGTTGAGGTGTCTAGGTTGAGGTGGATTTCGGGTTGGTATCCGATAAGGAGTTGATGGGGGGAGTAGCCCGTCTTTTCGTGTGGCCAGGTATTGTGGGTGAATTCTGCGAGTGTCAAATACTCGCTCCATCTCTCGGGTTCGTTCGAGACCCATAAGCGAAGGTATTGTTCAAGCCATTGGTTCGCCCTTTCGCTTTGCCCGTCGGTCTGAGGGTGGTAGGCTGTAGAGATATTCTGGGAGATCCCCATGAGGCGACAGAGTTCTTTAGCGAAGCCAGATGTGAATCGAGGGTCCCTGTCAGATATGATCCGAGTGGGGATCCCAAACCAGGGTACTAAGTGGCGAAAATACCTCTCTGCCACCCCTTCCGCGGAGATCTCCGTGGTACAGGGGATGAACTTGGTCGCTTTGGAGCATCCTTGGTCAACAATGGTTAGAATAGCATTGTACCCGTGGCTGGGAGGTAAGTCCATGATGAGGTCCATAGACACGCTCCTGAATGGGCCCAAGTCAGGTCGTACATCCAGGTTATAAGTCGGGGTTTTGCACGCGTTAGTTCTAGTTTTATTGGCCTGGCAGACCGCGCATCCTTGGACGTAATTTCTCACAAAGTGGTCAATGTCATCACCTTCATATCTGCGCTTCAGCAGTGCTTTGGTCCTGTCGATTCCCGGATGTCCTGCTGTGGGGTGGTCATGGAAGCGGGCGAGGACTGCCCTTCATTCTCCTAACTCTTCTGGGAAGGTCATTTTGGCGAAACGGAGTTCAGGTAGGAGTGTGGTAGCTTTGTTGTCGTTTTGTCCTTCATCTTCTTCGAATGGTCTTGAGAGGAAGTCTGCTACTACGTTTTGTCTACCTGGTTGATGGTCAATGACAAAGTCGTAGTCGGCCATGACCTTCATCCATCTTGCTTGTCGTCGGTTTAAGTCTTGGGGTTTTCGGAAGTACTGGAGGTTGTCGTGGTCAGCCTTGACACGCACTTGGTGCTTTGCGCCTAGTAGGTATCTCCTCCAGTGTTTCAATGCCTCAATAACGGCCATGAGTTCTCTGTCGTAGACGTCCCAGTTCCTCTGTTGGTCGCTGAAGGTTTTGGAGAGATAGGCGATGGGTTGGAGTCTTCCCTTATCGTCTTGTTGTTGTAGGACCGCTCCTAACGTGTAACCCGACGCGTCCGTGTTTACAACAAACGGTTTTTCGAAGTCAGGTTGTTGCAAGACTGGGGCGGTTGTGGTCCTTGTGATGAGTTCTCTGAACGCCTTCTCGTGGTCGGGGTCCCAATGGAATCGGGTTCCTTTGTTCAGTTCCACGACTAGGCGGTTTAACGGTCGTGCTACGGAGCTGAATCCTGTGATGTACCTCCTGTAGAAGTTAAGGAAGCCAAGGAAAGAGCGTACTTCCTTCAGACTGCGGGGTTGTTTCCAATTCCTGATCCCTTCTACCTTGACAGGATCCATGGCGATCCCCCTGGGTTTCACTATCATCCCCAGATACTCGACTTCCGATACTTCGAAGGTGCACTTGCTCGGCTTAAGATACAACTCGTTATCTTGCAAGGTTTGGAGCACCTCTCGCACTCGGCGTCGGTGAAACCCTATAGAATTATGTGTGTGGATGAGGATGTCGTCCATATACACCGTCACATGTCCGTTGTCGATATGTTCTCTAAAGAGGTGGTTCATCATGGCTTGGAAGGTGGCTGGTGAATTGGTGAGTCCGAAGAACATCACCAAGGGTTCGAAGGAGCCTGACGATGTCTTGAAGGCTGCCTTCCACTCATCCCCTTCCTTGATCCTGATGTTGTTATATCCCCATCGAACGTCTAACTTTGTATAAAGCTCAGAAGGACGGTCTGGATGGAGGTTTAGGCGGTCGAAGAGTTCGTCTATAAGAGGGAGGGGATAGTTGTTACGTCGTGTGTGTTTATTGAGTTGCCTATAGTCAATAATAGGTCTTTTGGAACCATCTTTCTTCGTAATGAAGAACAAAGGTTCCACGTAGGGTGATTTGGATGGTCGGATAGTTCCTCTATCCAGATGTTCCTTTAAGAACGCATCTCGGGCTTTGTCTTCTTCTCTGGTGAGGGGATAAGCCTTGCAGTCTAGGACTGGGGGCGCTGTTGGCAGGAGTTCGATAGCGTGGTCCCAGGGTCGAGGAGGAGGGAATTTCTTCGACTCCTCGTCGCTGAATACCTTCTCGAAATTCCAATACGCTCTGGGGACTATGTCTCTCCAGTCCTTCTTCGTTTTGTCATAGGCTTGTTCGGCCAATTGTTGGGCGATGGTAGTTCTCTTCCATTCCAGCCCTATCGTCTCTCCTTTCCTTAGCCACGGCCGATTCCTGATAGTGACGGATTGCAGCCCTGCTACCTTGACCTCTTTACTGGGTGACGGGGCTGCTGCCCCAGCCGTTTTGATGATCAGAGCGGCGTCCATGGTTCCTTGAGCCCAATTTGGTCGGGGATTTGCTGCGACGAGCCAGGGGTATCCCAACACCATTTGGTCTTTTCCCATATCAGCTACGTAGAATCGGAGGGTGTGAGTGTTGTCTCCAGTGGTGACTTCAAGGTCGGTATATCTGTCGATGATCCCCCCTTTGTTTGTCGTCCCATCGGCGTTGTGCAATAGTTTGGGACGCCACAACGGTCTGGTGCCAAGCCCGTGTTCATCAATGAACAGTTTGGAGATGAAGTTTCCAGTAGCCCCACTGTCCACTAGGGCTACCAAGTCTGCCTCTTTCAACGCGGTGTGAAAACGAACCAAAAGTCGCATGCTATTGAGTCTGGGTAGGAATACATCGCGTTGAAACATAGCTCGAATAAAGGCCTTCTTATTCAAGCCTTGTGAAAATCCTGTCCTCCTTCGGCGCTCTCCCATCTCTTCTGTAACTCTTCATAAGTTGTCAGGTCGCAGGAACGTAGGTATTCGAAGACCTGATCGGTGGAAAGGGTGGAAGATGTAGCAGAACTTCCTGAGTCACTGGTAGTGTCGCTGGTGTCCACCTTTGACGCTTGCATGGCTTTGGGACGTGGTCCTTTGAACGAGGGACAGTTGCGTTTAATGTGCCCTTGTTTCTTGCACAGGAAACACCTCCCTTCTGCCTTGAGCTTCTGAGCATCCGCCTCTGTGATCCCACGGAGGGCGTCCACCTGCATAGCGTCTGGGTGATTGGCTGGCGTCCTGTACTGTCGGTTACCTTGATTTTGGAAGAACGGCCGAGGGGGTCCCCCTCTTTGACCTCCTCGTCTGAAGAAGTTCCTCTGTGGTCTGTGTGGCTCCAATTCCGTCAGCTTAGCTTGTTTGTTTCGTGCTAGGGTGCATAGTTGCTCCCAGTTGTGCGCATTGACGTCTGACATGCTCATTTCGCGGTGTAGAGTCCAAGTCAGTCCTTTCTTGAAGATGTTGTGCACGGCGTCATTGTCCAAGGGATAGTTGGCTTTTCTGGCCAATGCCGCGAAGGCGCTGATGTACTGGTCGATGTCCTGCCCTTGCATGCAGAGTTTCTGAAGGGCAGCTGCTGCATTGGTCGCCGCATTGACATCCATCCAGTCTTGTTCGAAGTTGCTTCGGAATTCCTCCCAAACATTGACATGTGGGGGAGTTGGCACAGGCCTAGGAGTAATCCACCTTATCTTGCTTCGTTTCCATTCCTCCGTGGCTTGCCCAGTGATGAAGGTAAGGGCATGGGCAACTTTTTTCCATGGGTCTCTCATGACGGGGGCGTCTTCATTAGTGAATTGATAGAGCGCGAGCGCTTCCATCCATGCGTCCGCAAGAGGGCGTTCTCCTGTGAAGGACCAAGGGGGCGCTCCTTCCATGCGTCCATTTCCTCCTGCAGGAGGTGGGGCTACGCCCTGTTGTCCTTGGGCGCCTCCTCCTCCAGGTCCTCCAGGTCCACCCGGGTTAGGGGGTCCACCAGGGTTAGGCGGCGGAGCACCACCACTTGATCCGCCACTACCTCCTGGTTGTCCGGATGGGGTTATATTACTAGAGACAGGGTTTAGGGATAGGTGGGTGGCCGTCTGAGTCTGCGTGGGTGCGATTGTGACAGTAGTCGTCATTCTGGGGTCTTCTGGAGCGTCTGAGTCGCTTTCTCTGTCTTCAGGGGTGTTAGAGTCGTCGGGGTCAGTGCTAACGGGTCGTGGAGTGTCTTCTCCTTCTTCTAATGCCTGCAGTAGAGGCTGAACGTTTAGTGTTGTAAGTTCTTCGGGTTCGATTTGGAGGAGTTCGGGGTTGTAAGTGCTTGGTGCTAATCTGGTAGCTTCTCCGTCTTCGTCGTCGTCGTAATCGCCTCTGTCTTGGTGAAAGTGTTTCTTGAACTCGAACCAGAGTCCGTGGGCGAATGTGAGAGGGAATAGTCCTTCGTCAGAGAGGGTATACCAACCACTCCACCTGACTATGTGTCCTTCAACTTCAGTTCCTTTCTCGAGATGGTAGACGGCCCTCTGCCCCTTCCAATGTATGATTCGTCCTTTCGGAATGTCCTTGGGTCCTGCGCTGGGACACAAAAAGGGGAGGGTGGGATAGGAGGGTCTTCGTCCGAAGTCGGGGTCCCTCTGAGGCTGTTTTCCTTTCCTTGACCTCGGAGCCAGGATTGAGGTCTGTTCTAATGTCACGCCTAAGTCCTAAGCGTGTCCACAAGTCTCAGAGGGACTCAATACGTCCTCGGACTTGTCTGGTCTGTTCCAAGCGAGGTCAAGCAATAAGCTTGAGGAGCGAGGGTTCACACGATGAGAGGGATGACTTAGAAAGTGTATCCACGAGGAGAACAGACCTAAGGCTACCTAGAGACGTCACAAGTCCTTAAGTAGTCTACAGTACGTCCACTGGCGCTCCTAAGGCCCTTCCAGTACGTTCCACTGCCTTCCCTAGGCCTGTCCCATGATCCAGGGTCAAGTCGAGTCAGATATCCGTATCCAGTATAGTACAAAGGCCCATATGGCCATCGAGTCATGAGATGGGGTACGCGTCATAGTCCAGAGTGTGGGGTACAAAGATAGAGGGCCTAGAGCCCTTACTGAGCGATAAGAAGTCCGTAAAGTAAGTACCATAGGGAAACGGGGTCAGAAGTCCATCGGCATGTATCGTAAAGAGAAGCCCTCCGGATGCGAGGGTACTAACATGTCTGGGAAGAAAAGAATAGTCCGATGAAGTCGAGACAGCGTGACAAAGTGGCACGGGTGTTGTTGTAGTGGTGGAAGATAGTATACTAGGGGTCGATGGTTTCTTCTGGCTTCAATTGATAGAAGGCTCAGGTGAAGAGGGTTTGTTCATGCTGGGTGAGGTGATTAAATACATATCTGCCTATTTTCTTCTCTACTTGTTTCTTTAGTTCTTCGTTTGGTTGGATGGTGGGTATAGGCCAATGTTTCATCTCCCCTTTGGGTTCTCAGTTGGGGGAAACTGATTGAATGGTGTCAGTGTCGTTGTCGTCAATGATAGAAGAAGGAGGGGAGTCAGGGATCGAGGTGAGAGGAGAGTCAGGGATGGTGAGAAGAGTGGGATCGATGGTAGACTGCATGGTAAGTAGTGTGGGATGGGGTTTGTATCGTAAGTACAGTATGGTATATATAGCTCTCCTACTTTGTAGCTGTGGGGTGTTGTTTGTGGAACTTTGTGATGAGGTCTGGAGCGTGTATGTTGTCATAGTTTTCCCACATGTTGTCGGAGTTTGGGTATCCTTTCCATTTGATGAGGTATTGGAGCTTCTTGTGGCATCCAAATTTCCTTGAATCTTTGATGGACTCCACTTCATATTCTTCCTGTCCATCAATAAGGTCAGGTGGTGGCCTCGTGTAGTTGGGGCCGTGTGTTATCGTTTCTTTATATGGGGTAAGAAGGGAAATATGGAAAACATCGTGTATCTTCCATGAGGTGGGGAGCTTCAGCTGATATGTCACGTGGGAGAGTTGTTTGGTGATTGTGAAGGGTCCATGACATTGAGGGGCTAGTTTTGCAGTTGGGTGTGTGGTTTTTAAGTTTGTACCCTCGAGCCAGACCTGTTGTCCTTCTTGATAAGGTGTAAATTTCCGTGGAGTTCAGGCCATGAGGCGTTGGGCCCAGACCATGGCTTGGTGAGCTTCCTTCTGAAGTTTCTCCATTAGGGAAATTCGTTCTTCTACTGTGGGGTTCTCGGTAATCTTGGGCATCCATTGGTTTCTGGGGTTATACCCCATGAGGAGTTTGAAGGGGGTTTTCTTGGTTGTATGGCTTGGCCATGTGTTTAGGGCAAATTGGGCGTAGGGGAGCCACTTGGCCCAGTTGTTTTGTCGTTGGTTGACCCAGAACCTAAGGTATTGTTCTAGTTTTTGGTTGGTTCTTTCTGACTGCCCATCGGTCTGGGGGTGGTAGGCGGTACTAATGTTTTGTTGGATATTGAATCATTTGCACAAGTTGGTGGTAAAGGAGGATATGAATTGGGGGTCTCGGTTGGATATGATTCATCGGGGAATGCCGAAGTGTTTGAACATGTGATCCAGGTATAATTTGGCTACTCTGGGTTCATCAATTGTTTCGTTACAGGGGATGAAGAGGGTCATTTTGGTGCAATCGTGATCGGTTATGGTTAGGATAGAGTCATATTCATTTGATTTGGGGAGTTTAGTAATGAAATTGAGGGTGATTGTTTTGAAGGGGAGAGTGTGTTGGGGGGTGATGGGTACCAGTGGTCAGGGCATTTTGTTGGTGTTGACTTTATTTTCTTGGCATTTTGCACAACCCTGGACGTATTCCTTGATGAATTTGTACATGTCGGGCCACCAGTAAAGTTGTTGGATTAGGGCGAAAGTGGTGGAAATTCCAGGGTGTCCCACAGTTGGTGTGTCGTGGTGGAAGTGTGCTATCCCCTTAAGGTCGTTGGGTCCCACGACAACCATTGCGTCTCCTTTCCAGTATAAGGAGTTGTACTTTGTGATGTCGTATTTTTGTGTCCAGGTGTGTAAGAGATCTTCATCCCTTGCTTGTTTGATCATGATGTCTCCCAAGAGTGTTACGATACGTATTTTGGACTTACTTTTCTTTTTTTCTGACTGTGCACCTTCCCCTTCACCCCTATCTCTTACTCCACTTATCGCACAGCCTTCCTACCCCACTATGATATCATCATTACGTTGTGCTGACTGATCTGATTTGCCATGATGTCATGTATCCACTTGTACTCCACTTTGCTCCGATGACATCAGTGTACCATAGTCTATATAAACCTGTAGGATACGACCTTGTACTACAGATTAGTCCTTCTCAATAAACAGGACTTGAACTTGAACTCCTTTACTGGGTGCCTGCACTCCAGTCCCTCCTCTCTACTTGTGAATCACCCATACTCTTGCTCTTAGACTTGAGCACCAACGAACAACCTGTTTTCTGCCACCTTGAAGTACAAGTCGTACAGAAGGGAACGTCCTACCCTAACAAAGAGTTTGTTGTATGGGGGGTCAGATTGAATGGTGTTGGCAAATAGGGATGCTGGGAGAACTATAATTTCTTTGTTCTTTGTAGTGTCTCCGTAGTCGGGTTGTCTTGAGAGGGCATCTGCTTGT
This sequence comes from Lactifluus hygrophoroides, assembly GCA_003314055.1. Classification (NCBI taxonomy): domain Eukaryota; kingdom Fungi; phylum Basidiomycota; class Agaricomycetes; order Russulales; family Russulaceae; genus Lactifluus; species Lactifluus hygrophoroides. The sequence goes on along the minus strand of QLPC01001480.1, from coordinate 2,343 downwards.
TTGTTTTCGGTGCCCTTCATGTGGTGGATTTCGATGTTATATTCTTCCAATTCCATTGCGTAGCAGGCTACTCTCCTTGATACCATTTGCTGTTCCTTCCATGTTTGTAGTGCCTTGTGGTTGGTCCATATTTTAACCTTGTATGGGGTTCCAGCTATGAAGTGTCGCCAGTTGCGTAGGGCCCAAATAATTGCCATTAATTCTTGGTCATACGTCGCATATCTTTGTTCTTCCTTGGTGAAGGTTTTTGAGTAGTATGCGACTACTTGTGACCTTTTGCGGGAGTCCCACTGGAACAGGACTGCACCCATTGCGACTTTTGATGCGTCGGTTTCTATTTTCAATGGTTGTTCGAAATCTGGTTGTTTTAGGGAGGGGTAGGCGGTGGCTAGAGCTTTTAGTTGATTGAATGCATGCTGGGTTTCTTCCATCCATTTATATGGAATGGTTTTCTTCGTTAATTCCGACAGTGGCTTTGCCCGTTGAGCAAATCCTTTGAGGAAGGGACGTAGCCATCCTATGAGGCCCATGAACACTTGTAGTTCATGTAGGTTTTTGGGAATGGGGCATTCTTTTACTGCTTCTACTTTTGTGGGGTCCATGTGTAGTTTTCCATCTTTGATTACCAGTCCCAGGTACATTATTTTCTTCTGTTTGAAGAAACACTTGGTTGCTTTTAAGTAGAGGTCATGTTCCTTGATGACGTCCAATACTTCTCGAACCAGTTCTTGATGGTGGGCAAGGTTGTTTGGAGTGGTGATTAGAATATCGTCTAGATAGCAAATGTCACACCTAAGTCCTAAGCGTGTCCACAAGTCTCGACTAGGACTCGATACGTCCTCGGACTTGTCTGGTCTGTTCCAAGCGAAGTCAAGCAATGAGCTTGAGGAGCGAGGGTTCACACGATAAGAGGGATGACTTAGAGAATATATCCACGAGAAGAACAGACCTAAGGCTACCTAGAGACGTCACAAGTCCTTAAGTAGTCCTACGGTACATCCACTGGCGCTCCTAAGGCCCTTCCAGTATGTTCCACTGCCTTCCCTAGGCCTGTCCCATGATCCAGGGTCGAGTCAAGTCAGATAGTCGTATCCAGTATAGTACAAAAGGCCCATATGGCCGTCAAGTCATGAGATGGGGTACGCGTCATAGTCCAGAGTGTGGGGTACGAAGATAGAGGGCCTAGAGCCCTTACTGAGTGGTAAGTAGTCCGTAAAGTAAGTACCATAGGGGACGGGGTCAGAAGTCCATCAGCATGTATCGTAAAGAGAAGCCCTCCGGATGCGAGGGTAGGAGTATGTCTGGGAAAGAAAGAATAGTCCATAGAAGTCAAGATACCATGACATTACCCCCTTCTTAGGCGCGACGCTCCGAGTCACTTCGGTAAGAGTGGAGGGATTGGCTTGAAGAGGGGGAGGATGAGGACGGGTCGCTTACCGTCTGCATCTCCCACAACTGTTCCTTCTGCGGCTTGGTGGGGCATCCTGCAGCGTTGAGGCGGGCGAGGAACATTCTCCTCGTGTGGTCGTTAGCTTCTGCGGCTCTAAACTTCCTCCTACCTGCTTCCTTCAAGTGGGGGTATAACTTTGGATAGGCATGCGTCGACTTGAGCCTATTAAGAGAGTCCTGCAGTCTCTGCTTCCTTACCGCTGCTCGCGAGTGTGCCACCGATGCTCTGTTGGTGGCGATACGGGCCTGTCGACGCCAGTACCTCTCTTCTTCAATGGCTAGTCCGTACCCCTCCGACGCTTCGCGGAACCAGATGACTTCTCCTCTGAGGTAGGGATCCTTCTGCATCTTCAAGGCCTGGTCGACAAAGTATTGATGGCTGTCGCGGCCGCGTTCTCCCTCGAGGAGCCTTTGTTGATGGGCGGTAAGGGCTGGTCCTGGTTCTGCTTCGGCGGTGGCATGAAGGGGGGTCCTCCAGATAGGGTGTCCAGCTCCCATGGTGAGTCGGAGGTGGGGGGAGTTATGCGTGAAGTCTAAGGCCACATACTCGGCTGGGCACAGCGCTCCGGAGGAGTCGGGGATGAGTCGGGTGTAATAGGAGGGGTTGTGAACATTGTTGGTCAAAAAGGGGCGCTGAGGGTGGTCCCTGGTATGATTGAGACGTAAGGGAAGCGTCCCAGGGGTGTCGAGCTTCAAGGCGTCCTGTGCCGGGGGCGTGACGGGCTCATCTTCGGTCTCGACTTCCTTGGAGAGGTCGATGACGACCTCGTTCTCTGTAGTGGGAGCAGGGTGCGGTGTTTTAATCCGCGGAGGGATAGGGATAGGGTGTTAGGGTAGGACGTTCCCTTCTGTACGACTTGTACTTCTGGGTTGACAGAGGCAATGTATCGTTCG
>QLPC01001476.1:0-14716 GCA_003314055.1 Lactifluus hygrophoroides | reverse complement strand
GCCTTATAACAGAGTTGACTGTACTCGCTAGCTTGTATCTGATCGGGCTGGGATTTAGCGAGGAAGTGCTGCGCTTTAACGCTCGCTAGCACGCCTCAACACCCACTAACACGCGTTAACTCTCACTAGCACGTCTTAATTAACCTAACATTAAAATAATCCCGGTTAACAGTTCAGGGTTTTCCTGATGTGGCTGGTTGTGAAGAAAAGAGGGAGGGGGGAAGTAGGATCCGGGGTTCTTTGTTCTCTATCACCCCCTTGTTAAGGTCAGGGCGCCGGGAAAGGATGTCAGGGAGTGTATTAGTGTGACCGGGAATGTGGGAGATCTTGAAATTGAAGTCCTGAAGGAAGGTAAACCAGTGGGCTTGCTGACTGGTTACTTTCTGTGGGACCTTGAAGTACTCCAAGTTCTTGTGGTCTGTCTGGACGTCTATTGGGTGGTGGGCGCCGAGAAAGAGAGCTCTTCCTTGTTTGAATCTGAAGACTACTGCGAGGAGCTCAAGATCATGGATGTCGTATCGGTGTTCAGCCTCGATGAGGCTGCGGGAGTAGAATGCGACAGGGTGCAACCCATTGTCGAACTCTTGTCCAATGATGGCCGCGATGGCATAGCCGAAGGCATCGGTTTCGAGGATGAACGGTTTGTTCCAGTCGGGTGTCCGTAGGACTGGGTAGGTGGTACACGCTTCTTTTAGGGCATCAAAGGCGTCTTGCTGTGGTTGGCCCCAATGCCACTGGTGTCCTTTTTTCGCCATGTTGTTCAGCGGTCGTGCCAGGTCCGAGTATTTTGATATGAAGGCTCGATAGAAATTGCAAAACCCTAGGAAACCCTGTAGCTCTTTGAGAGTGGTCGGCTCTGTCCAATTGCATACTCCTTCAACCTTAATGGGGTCCATTTTGACACGTCCTCCACCTATGATCATACTGAGGTATTCGATCTCTTGTTGGCTGAAGGAACACTTCTCTGGTTTCAGGTATAAGTCGTGTTCTTGTAGTTTCCACAGCACCTTGGTCACTTTATCTTCGTGTTCTCGGGCATCGTTTCTTGTAGCGATGACCATGTCGTCCATGTAGATCTTGAGCCATCCTTGGGCAATCTCTTCTTGGAAGATGTTGTCCATCATTGTTTGGAAGGTGGCGGGCAAGTTGGTTAACCCAAAGAACATCACTGTTGGCTCGAACAGCCCTTCACTTGTCTTGAAGGCGGCTTTCCATTCGTCACCCTCTCGGATGCGGATATTGTTATAGCCCCATCGAATGTCGAACTTCATAAATAGTTCCTTGCCTGACAATTCTTGGATGAGGTCGGTGATAAGGGGGAGGGGGTACTTGTTTGGGATGGTCCACTTGTTTAATGGGCAATAGTCTTGTACTGGTCTATATTTGCCATCCTTCTTTTTGACAAAGAAGAATCCTGCTGCATATGGTGACTTTGATCGACAGATCCTTTTTAATTGTCAGTTGGAGGCGAGGAACTCTTTCTGTGCTTCGAGTTCCTTGGGTGAGAGGGGATAGATACGACAGTTGAGGGATGAGGGGGCATCAGGTTTTAGTTCTATGGCATGGTCCCAACGTCGTTTCCCAGGGAATCGTTCAGATGCTTCCTCCTTGAAGACCTTGCTGTAGAGATGATATACTTTAGGGACCAAGTCCGTCCAGTGTCGTTTCGTTTTGTCCGTCGCTCGTTCAGCTAGTTGTTGGGCGACTGTAGTAGTGCGTTTCAAGGGGAGATAGAACAGTTGTTCTTCCTTGGTCACTCGTATCTTGGCGGGGAGCCGCAGTATGTCTTGGTGCATCCACACTGGCCTGCCGATGCGTCCCTTTTCCCAGTCAATGTCTGGCTGTGCACTTTCTCCAAAGGGATAACCCAGGATAAAGTTATCTTCTCCTATGTCGGCGATGAGGAAGACATGTTTCTGCGTCCGCCCTTGGTGTGTGAGTGTGATTACAGCCCCTTCAGTTACTGTCCCAGACGCATTAACCGTTCCGTCAACATTGGTAACTTTCCGTGGCCTTGCTAGTTTCCATGGCGTTATGTTATATGCATTGAGGGTTCTTGGATGGATGAAATTTTCGGTTGCACCTGTGTCGAATAGCGCGGTGGTCATAGCTCGTTCGTCCCCAACATAACAAATCAAATCCACTCGTATTGATCGATTCTTGGAGACATATACTATCGTCCACCCCTCAGTCGACAGCTGAGTCAGCACACCCCTCAGTCGACACTTTCTTATATCTAGCTCAATTCTTCATGTATGCCTAAGATATTTGAATAGAGACTTTCTTATTGTATAGAGACCTCACAGTCCAAAAATCAGAGAAATTGGGACAGTATTTGAGGAGTCCCATTTTTCAGCTGTTGTAACGAAAAGTCACACTTGCCAACATATGCCGAAGCGGAGTTGTTGGTCTCTGCCTATTCTGGACACAACCACCAATGCCTCCTGTTCGCTCCAAATCGAATGATGATTATGAATCTCGTGAATCTCGTATTGAAGCAGCCATGGATGGATATGCAAAGGGGCTATACAAAACTATTACACAAGCGGCTCAGGAACAAAAGGTGGAACGGGAAGCGCAAGAAAGGGAGAACACAGAGAAAGAGGCACAAAAGGTTGCAGAAGCTGCAGCCCGGGCCACTCAAATCAATCACAATGCCGCATCGAAGATCTTCACTAATTCTTTAGTGTCTTACAAGCGAAAAGATGATCTTATCACTATAGCTGGTGCTCTGTGTATACCCACAGAGGGGACTGTTGCAGAGCTATTCACTCGAATCAAGGAGCATCTAGAGGGCAATGCTAGCCTTGCTGAAAATGCGTGATTTGCAGGACTTTTTGCCCACCACCGTCCCACAACCAATAATACTTGATTCTCATACACTCCCTAGAATACAAACACTTTTTATTGATTTAATTTGTGGCCCTCCCTCAGTCGCAACACCTACATAACTTACTATACAGTACTACTATACCTCCAAAACCGAGCACGCGTGCTCGCACAAGTGCTCAAAAATCAAATTTGCTGAGTTTTAATTACATGTTGTGACAATGTGTGACAGGAACACTGTCGACTGAGGGGTGCCCCTGTCGACTGGGGGGTGGACGATAGTACAGTGTTAGAACTACACGCCTGAATGAGAGCTATAGCACTCAGGTGTCCTGAAAACCCATGTCCTCATTTTGTGCCCTCATACATTTGATAAACTCCTCCCTATCTTCTTCTGACAGGGCTAGGAGGGTGGAGGCCAACCCTTGTACACTTCTGGGTGGCGTGGGAGTCTTCTGAGGACTTTCGGATGCGTCCGGGGCAGCGTGGGAATCTGCCGCTTTGATATGCGGCTTTCGATCGGGACAGTTCCGCGCCATGTGACCCTGGCGTGAACATTCGTAGCATCTTCCCTCTTTATGATGCTTTTCTTTGTCAGCTTCGGTGACTGCCTTTCAGGCAGCTCTGACGCTCGTGTCCATGGCGTTGGGGTCACGAGGTATGAGTCGTGGTCTAGCCGTGTTTCCGGTGTTCCCCGGCTGGTTCGAGCGGCGCCAGAAAAACCCTTGGGGGTTTCGTGGGGCTAGGTTTGGGTGGGCTGCGTTTCGTCCCTTCTTTATTGCTTGCTTCTGTAAGTAATTTTTGTTTTGTGTCTGTGCCGCATGGCTCCACTGGTTGAACGATTTGGGGCTTTCACGATCGATACAAGCGTCTGCAAGTTGGGCTGGGAGCCCCTGGGCAAATAGGGTCATTGCCATAGGGTCGTCGACATCAATACCGGCACGATGGGCAAGCAGTTGGAATTTTGCGATGTATTCATCGATGGCACCATCGACCATTCAAAGTTTCCTCAGATCTTCGAGGGCTTGCTCGTGGGCTGCGTAGTCGGTGAAGGACCGGCGAAAGTCTCCCTTGATGACGTCCCAGGGTGTCGTTCCGAGGAGGAGCTGTTCTTGTCCTCTTTCGATTCTATCTAACAATTCATAGTTCCTCTCTGTCCACCCCTCCACCTTTGGTCCTTCGATAAGGCTCAGGAAGAAGGCCACACGTTTGAATGGGTCACGCGTGATGGTGGCATCTCGGTTCATCAACATGAACCATTTGAATTGGGTGAGGAACTTTGTGGTTCGGCGACGATCTCCATCGTATCGATCAGGTGGGATTCCCTCCAGCCTGACATTCTTTTCTTTTCTAGGCTCGTTGTCTTCATCAATGTCCTCGAGACTGAATGGGTCATCACCAGTACCTCGTGGGCGGCGTGGTCCTTGTCCGGCGGTTCCTCGCTCGGTTCGCAAGGATGGTGCCCCCATCGCTTTGTTGCCTTCGGGTCATTCGCGAACTTCAATGTTTTCTGCGTGGCTGGCGGCGCGGGATGGTGCACGGGATAGGTCGCGAGATACTGGGCCAGGGACGGGTTCTCCTGACACCGTGAGCTTTGCGAGGTTGACCCCTTTCAGCGGGGAGTGCTTGGGATAGAACGAGTCCCGTAGGACACGATATGCTTCCCACGTGTTCTCGCGACGCCGTAGTTCAAACCATACTCCGAAGAGGTTAGAGACGGTGAGTTTCATGTTGTTATAGTAGACGTAGTAGCCGATCCATGGGGCTTTGTCAGCTTCGGGTGTCAGATGGAATATGATGATCTCATCATGCTGTGTTTCACGTCGGAATTGGAGAGGGACGAGGTTCTCCTGTTCTGGTTTGAGCTTGAAGGGCAATGTAACCGATGCAAGTTCGAGCTCGGTATACTGCTTATTATTGAGGCGTATGATACGCCAGTCTCGGCTAACCGTCATCATCATGGCGCTTGTGTCGGTAAGCTTGTTCTAATGTCACACCTTGGGCGATGCATGTTGGGGTTCGTTCGTGGTTCGAGGTACAAGTCTGGCTTCTTTACAAGCCTAGTGTCTTTGAGCTGAGAGACCCCTTTGTCTACCAGAGGGTCAGACTGTTCTAGAGGCAAGTTCACTGAAACCCGATAAGATTCACAGGAGAACAAGCTTAAGGCTTGTTCACAGATATACACTAGCTTTTATACACAGTCTTATGGAAGCTACTAGTGCATGCTAGGACATGACGGGATGCAGGGGAATATCGTAGAATACAGAGGGATGAATCAGAATACGGTAGGCTATCGTGGAACATTCCAGGTACACGAGGTTACGCTCGTTACCTACTCGGTCACGTCACGGTTAGTGTGACAGCATCGATGTATGTAAAATCCTCAGGTATAAAACCAGTGCCATATTGGGGTAAGAGGTGTGCTGCTCGAAGAATTGTATCAAGATGTATCACCTCAAGCGTCGGCTTTCCTCCCCGAATCTCTGGTTTAACATTCCACATCCCAGTAACTGGATCTGGTGCATCTGATGTTGGAATAAACCAATTGACAAGGGCACAAGGAAGCTCTGTCTGCAGCTTTGGATCGTGGTAAGAAAAGAAAAGGAGAACGCGTGCAACTAACATGCCCCGCATGACCTGCTCTTCATCGTCACCTTCATCACTGTTGCTGTCATCAGAAACTGTGACAAACACAGTATCGAATCGAGGCTTCCCTTTCCAATTAGGATTTGCATGAATCCACTCACGATGCATCCCACCAGCCCCACAGAGATCGCTTGGTGCATAGAAAGATGCCATGGCAGTAGTGTTGCCACGGTCCAGTTCGGTCCAGTTCACCCATTTGGTGGAACTGGAAACTGGACCATGCGTCCGGTTCCTTTGGCGTCCGGTCCAGTTCCGAACATGTTCCGAATGCGAAACCGAATTATGTCAGCAAGTTAATTATCTCATCACTGTTTGACAGGATCTAATCAGGTATAGAGTCACTGATAATTTTTTATTAGTCAATGTATTTATTTTTAACTTAGTTTAACGAGAATAAGTAAAAGCTAAGCTTGTGTCACCCGGGATTCGAACCCAGGACCTTCCGGGGTGAGTGCCGGCTGTTGCTGAAGTAACGAAAAGAGTAAACCCACTACACCACCATACCTCAGCGTATCATTGCTCTCTCCGGTCATAAAACTAGCTTGCCAGGGTTCCCCAACTTGGGAGAAAAACAATATAATTTATTTTGAGCATTATTAATCCGGTCTGTAACACAATTTAATGATTAGATAACACAGATCTTGATTGCTTAACACAATTCTAAACACCGCTAAATTGACTAATTTGCCCCCATTTATGGTCTCATTCAGCCCTGCTTACGTCATTTGGTTTCGTGTCCGAACACGTTCCGGACGCGTTCAGAAAAATCCTGGCCCTCAGGAACCAGAAACCGGACCATCGGTCCAGTTCACACAAAGGGCTGAACCGGAAACCTGAAAACGGTCCTGTTCGCGTTCGGACCGGTTCGGACCGAGGTTCGGAACCGGACCACAGCATCACTACATGGCAGAATGAAACACCAAGATTCTAGATGAGAACTTGGGAAGAATAGCAGGGAATTCTTTGTAGCCAGGGTGGCGCTGAGCATAAACAAATTGTTGGAGAGCTACTGGAAAGCCAGGCTGTTGGATGTGGGCTGCAAGAGCACTGGGGGTGTTCGGATAGTTTCACTCTGAGAGATCATCAAGTTAGATTTGGAAATCTAACATGATGGACAGTACGCTTACCCGGCTTTACTGCAAGTGTAATTTGCGCCAGCTTCAGAGGTCCAGGCAATGGACCACTGTCGTCGTTGTCGTTGTCATCATCACCACCATCATCAGTACCATCCTTATCACCACTCTCATTACCCTGGGCATAAGGATGGATTATTGGTGGATCACCCATCGTGACCCTTGACACATAGTACGATGTTGTGCCCTCGAGCATGCCACGATTATTAAAGACACGACGGAGGGCCGCAAGCTTGTCCAGTCGTGATATAGATTTTACCATCTGACTTAAGGGCTCAAAGCAATTAGACCACCACCAAGGCTCCTTTACAGCCCTAATATGCATCAACTCTGTTATGGATGAGCAAATGCCATTCAGAGATCCGAAAAGTTCAATTTTCTGGACATAGTGACAAAGCGCATGTTGACGGGGGAGTGATGTCGATGTGTGAACGCCAGTCTCGATAAAGATGATGCGGAGCTCTTGGAACCGCATGAGATGTTGCTGAAATGCCTCGAGATCAGAAGATGTGATGGTGTTGTAGTGTGCAATGTAGCAGCATTCGATAAATGCTGAGATACACTGCACCATCTTCACAGGGACCAATCCGTTAATACTAGAAAGGTACACCTAGAACATCAAATTCGATCAGAACAAGCCACATGATTAATCAACAAATAACCTTCATCAGTGCCTTTGAATCGTTTCCTGTCCACTGAGAGAAGTTACGGCCATCTGGAAATTGTCGAAGACCAGGGAAAATTGGCACAGCTGAAATACTACATGTTCCCTGTAATGTTGGTGCTATGCGGCAACAAGAATAGTAAACGACAATACTGGCGGTCAATCTCTTGAATATAATGTAATGCCTTTGCTTCCCCATGTGTGAGTATGAGGTATTCCTCAACCCAAGTGACCAGGTGGTCCTTGAAACACCCTTTGATCAACTGATGGAGGAGGTCGACGGATAGGAGCCTGTGGATGTTGGCTTGAGGAAAGTGGTACGTAAATGGCTAACAGTTGTCTTGAGTAACAGAGAAGGGGACAAGCTGTGGAGACTTACAACGACACCATCGCGAATACCATAATTCTCCCAAATAATACCAGAATCAAATTGCCGAATAAGTAACTCGGTCTTCTTGTGACAGCGCATGTTTGCATTTGGGTTGTCCAAATTATTGGGAGTAGCTTCGCATCTGCATAAGAATGTGAGAGAGCTGTCTCATACAATGATGTTAGATTGACACACGTAGCACACCAATTTTGAACAATTCCCGATAACCAGACTTGCTCTGGGTAGTCAGCAATGTATGGTCCAAGGGAGAAAATCACACGTCGATAGTGTCCATCTGGACAACGTGCAACTTCTGGAGTTGTCATTGATGGTTTGAGTGAAGAAAAAATCCATGTTAAACATGCATGATAAAGTTGGCGACAGAATGTTTGATATGTGGCTCGCTTTCGATGTTTCCGGCTGGCTGTGATCCTTTATTTAGTATATTTACAACGATAGATAAAATAATTCACTTTTTGGAATGGGAAGAAGCGCAATTGGTGCCATCCCCTGTGAATGTGAACGCTGCATCATGTTATCAAGATTACCCGCTCCAGTGTAGATGGGATGAAACTCTTGATGCCCAGTTGCAACAGACACAGTCGTTTTATCACTGCTGGCAACAATGGGAATGAGCATTGCCCCTTGAGCCGATGGATTTTTGTGGAGAATATCATCCTGATGAGAAACATGAGTATGCACCCATAAATGGTCAAAGATAGAATACCATTACCGCTTCTTGCCATGCCCAAGCTCCAGACATTAAGTTTGACCATACGCGATCTCGGTTTGCATTAAACTGCATATATGGAACATAATCAAAATGACCTTGAAGATTGGGTGAAGCAATTTGATTGAGCAAAATGTCACGTGGATCACGAAAACAAAGATCATAAGACTCGAGCATCCATTTAGGTGGAGTTCCTGAGGGCAGTTGGCCAGTATATTGAAAACTGGTAGTCTTCCATGATATCGAACCCTCTGTGATGGAGTCAATGGTTTGATAAACTCCCTTTGCCATCCTCCATGGAACATCACTGGCATCACCACCAGCACGAATAGTGGCCGCAAGCCAAAAATCTAAGGCTTTATTGATCCGAGATTCGGAAGTCTGAAGCTCAGTAAAATGATAATCCGCAAATTCGAAGGCAAGGCGATCAGTAAAAGGATGCCAAGGATTTGAGTGCCTAGCATCTACAGGATTTTGTGGAGGTGGAGGAGAGCCAGGTGGCAAAGCATTCCCATTTTTATCACAAGGAATGGCTAGAAAAATGGAGTCAGCGTCATAGAAAATGGTCAAAGTCAATTTGACTTGCCATTCAAACCCGGGTGTAAAGTGGTTGTGAATGTGTTCAAAAACAGCTGCTTCTCTGCAGAAGAAAGTTCTGTTTGATGCTTTGACTTGATGTGCTTGCTTAGACCGTGAAGTTTGAGACAGGATTTTCCACAAAAAGCACAGTAGTGAGGCATCAGGATGAGTGGAACGAAGCGAAGCGAGAGGAATGGGCATGGCCCTGGGTGGACTCATTGCTCAACTGGTTGCACATTCCTATTTGCGGGATAATTTGCGCATGGTGTTTGCTCCTGGAAGAGTGATTCCTTTTTCAGGCACTTCTTTATCCAAGGTTCTCAAAGAAGGCAGAGCCGCTCAAATGAACCTTTTCTTTAAATCAAATCCTAATAGAATGACAGTTCAGGTGGAAACTCTGGGGTGAAGGAGAACGCGGGTGAAGCCAAACCAGGAAAGCACCAGGGTTTCGGCGACAGGAGACTGAGACAGCCAGAACCGACAGAGGAAACCATCTGTGACGCATATATCCAGGACTCAACGATGGAGGCAATCACTGGCATAAACGAAAAGGAGATAGTGCTGGGACACACAAGGGCGCAAATAAGCCGAGACAGGAAAGTGGGCACGACAAACCAGAACGCAGGCATAAAACACACTTCCTGTGGACGGGCAGAGATGCCAAAGCGGATAAAATTAAACCACATAAGCCACAAATGGGGATGGCCCGACAGGATGTTCATAACCCTCAAGCACCTGCCACTCTTGCCCATGACGGATAGTAAGCACTCCTCAGAGTCAGGCTTGGATGATAGCTCAGCGCTCAGGGTCAGAGTTAATGCATCATGCATCAAGCTACATCGATTGAAGTCCGGAGTCCCAATTGTTACTTTTTTTGTACTGTACCTATGGTGGCTACCTTCATTCATTTCCCTCGCCTGTCAGGAAGTTCACATGCTACTGGCGTTACTGGGTAGAGTGGGACTGAGTACCTAAGCTAATCTTAATAGTCATAATCGACTAGTTTATTCGGGGTAGTGGTCCCAACAGATCTCCATGCTACTAACTTCGCCACAAGAACCAAATTGCTAGGGTATATAATCAGTTTGCCATTGAATTGGCAAAAACCAAGATCAACAGGTTATTCAATTCTGCCATAGGGTCCATAGATGTCAACCCGCATTGGCATTGATCTGGTCGTGGTCCAGAGTACAAACCCCCTGAACCTGCACTGGCCCGGGACCCGCACCAGACCTGGGGTTCGGCGTGCACAGATGCAGGTATTGAGCACACCTGGATCCCAAATGAGGTGTGAGTTCACATCAGGAAAACAGTCGTTACTTTTTGGTCTCTTTTATGTCTTTTTAATGTGTAAAAAGGCGAAAATAAAAAAAGCAGAAATGAGCGACGACATGCCATCTTTTTTTTACTCAGACCAGGAAAAGACGGTAAGATACTTCAACTTCAGCAGATAATGCATTTGTGGGACTATGGGGTACGTCTCATGCCTCCTTACCAGGTATTATGTCATATAGTGGATCTAAAAGCTCCAAGTCATCACCAGATTCTTCCTCACTCGCATCCTCATTATGATCCACCAAAGTTATGTCCACCTGCTTACGTTCATCCATCTCCATAGCTGTGCTGTAAATGTCATCCCATTGCTGCTCCTTCAGACTTGTGATTCGCTTCAGAAAAACAGATGCATGCTTGCGTTTGATAGTTCGACCGGAACGCTGAGACCACACGACATAATCACCCCAGTTCTGTTTTGAAAATGCACCGGCCTTTGATCCTGGTGATTTGAAGGTGCCACTAACTGAGTAAAGAAGCGCGTGATGGACCTGAATAGAGCGAGTGACAATCATAATCAATTCGAAAAGATAAGTGATTGCATACCACCTGGATAGCCATAACAAGTGCACCAACTGGCCTTGTGGCCATACGGTGAGATTCTTCGATGGAAGCGGTTGCCAAAAGATGCTCGAGGAACGTTCGTGCGACCAAACGGCCCTGAAAGATGCCCTAAGATAGATATGTTGCATGAGCGCAGAACATTGGTATGCGTATGAATGGAGACGAACCTGAGGTCTACCTTTTTCCCCACCAAGATTGTTGTAAGCTGACTTCCAGAGAAAGGGGTGGCGCTTGCTCAATAGATCGTCCGGATCTCCCAAGAGACTCTGAACAAACTTGGCCCTCTCCTCTACAGTGGTCAGTTGTTGTCTTTCGAACTCGGCTAAAAGGGCCTTTTCTGCAGCAACGGCAAATTTGTGAAGCCAGGCTGAGGTCCCACGCTTAGTCTACACAAATTGGGTTAGGATTGAATTGAATGGGAAAGTTGACATGCGCACCAGCCTCTTCACTGTGATGAAGAGTCTGCTATTGATGTCGCGAAAGGTGAGAGGGTAGTCATATTTCGAGCCAAAGATAACGTTCCATATCTCAACGATATCCTTGTCGTCAAGGTAATCCCAGGGATCGAGTATACCTGCCAGGTCTAATGCAATAGGGAGAACTTGCTTGGTGAAATGTTCGGTGGTGTTGGGCAGAAGGTGAGAGTTCTTGACGCGGATAGGCCGGCTGGCAGCACCACCTGTCGACTTTCCTTGGCCAGGCCAAATTCGTCTTGGAGGAGCTGCGTGTACCTCTTCTGTCCTGGTCACGGACTATATGGGAAAGAATTAGGGTCAGAAGGGATTAATTGACAATCATGTTAATGACGCACTCTGAACCCATGGGTTGGGCCCGCATCTGGGAGACCTTGTCGTTCAACCTCTTCTTCACTGGAAGGGATGCCCTCGAAGGTGAATGTGGGGTCGCTGCCTGATTCTGAACATTGGTCTGCATGATCCGAGGTGAGTGTTTGACGATGGGAAATAGCCATCATAAACATGGTGGATGGCATCGTGCCAATGCTCACGCTGGAGCCTTGGGATAAACTGTTGCTCCTCCAACTTGGGAGGAGGTCCAATAGTGTTTCGGTTCTCAGTTTCTTTGAGAGATGGCTAGACGGGTAATGAGGCGTCGCAAGTATGAAAATAGGGAAGAACTCACACAGGTCCTGCCTCTGTGCCTGTTTCAGACCCGACTTTTCGTTTCTGGACTTCCACATCTTCCACATTGGGATCTTCTTCCAGGTCTTGGGTAATCTCCCTTGTGACAGTGTTGATTTGGTTTCGGACGTTGGTCCCCTTCTCTTTCTTACCACCATTCTTCTTGATCATCGTGTCTGGCGACACTTCATCCGAGTCCATCTCCTCTTCGTTCTCTGGTTCCTCGTCTTCCAGGGGCTCCCAATCGCTCCCGCTTGAGTCCAATTCCTCAGGACTCATGCTTGGTGGCCCCTTATGCATCTCATCGTCAACGCCTAGAGGCATGGCTGGTAAGTCTTTTCTTTTGTCAACGGCGAAGCCACGTAACTACCTGATATTGTGGTCTGTTGCTTTCTCGACAGTGTTTGATCAAGTGTGAGACCTGCACCTGAACACGAGTATGAACCACAATGACTCAAGCAGGGAATTTTTTTTACCTTCCTTGGATGCAATCTTTCATGCTCGAGTTCCCCGTCGTATTGCAAGCTGGTCATTCAGGTAACAGGCTTCAAGGTTCATAGATTTCTGTTGGTTTCGTGCATCAGCTTCCATTTGAGCAACCTTACAAATACCCCTTTCCTTCGCAGCAGCTGGCCTTTCCTTTTCTGCAGCCTTGGCAGCACGTTCTGCCTGGGCAATAGCTCTAGAGCGGCGGTGGGTGGTGGCTGGGCGATCTATGTTGCCAGGATGTTTATTGGCGTTATCAGATTGACGAATCATAGATTTTGACAACGGTATGGGGTTCGAGATGAGGTGAGTTGATAACGTGCTTAATAGCGCTGAATGGTGGTGCAGTTGCCGCCAATCAACTGTACAGTTTATTCTTAAGATTAGCACATGGCAACAGCGTGTGCAAGGGTTACATGTTATGACTGAAACTCGCCCTTACAATGTTTCAGGCTACCCCTAGCATCGAACCCTGAACCTCGGGCATATCGGCCCATCACCTGACAAATCCCACAAACATGTGACACAACTCACATGACTTCTCCCACGACCACGTGACGTAACCCACATGTAAACCATCACCTGACAGTTCCCACAATCACGTGCCCAACCACATGACAGATCTAGACTCTTGACTCATACTGATGACTGGTATATCTCCGATGACTCATGACCAATGACTGATACTATAGAACCATGACTCATAGCCCTTGACACAGGCTGCTTCCATTGCTGACTGATACTTCTTAATGACTGATACTTACCAAGACTGCTGACTGATGACTTACTCATTGCTTACCGATCCATGACTCAGACTGCTTACTATACGATGACCAAGATACGGTAGAGACCAGTATATAAGATGTACCATAGGATAGTTAGGACTCCATTCAAGTCCTCCTTGTGTAATGGGAGAAACATCTTTGCCTCTTACTCTTAGGGGATCTGCTTCCCTACTAAGTCAAGAATGCGTCACAGTCACAGCAAAATCCTCTGATCTAACCCTCACGATATCCGACATCATAGACCAGTGTTACAAGATGAAAGGCCCCTCCAGCCTAACATTACACAATTGTATTTGGTGTATGTACAGTTACTGTGTTCAGTTGACTAAATTATGCGGCCTAACACGTAAGGAGGAACGAGTGTAGGGCTAGGGTTAGGTCTTAGCTCCAGTGGGAGTTGTTGGAGGGAGGGAGCCTTTCCCACTCTCCTTTCAACCGCCTCCCCTCAGCCGCTTGAGCTTGCCGGTTCTTTCTTGCCCTTTTCTCGATCCGCTCTCCACATCCTAAAAGCCCGAGGCATGCGCAGCATAGCACTATTTCGGAGTAAATAGAGTTAACCAACATCACAATTACACCTCTTTCCCTTTGCTTCTAAATTGGCCATGCGCTTTTATCTGCTTGCAACAGTGACTGCCCGTGCAGGGGCGCGCCCTGACTGGGCGGTTGAGCGTGCTATGGGTGAATCGCATCAACGTATCAACAATATCAACCCTCACCCCTGCCTGGGCTGGGAAGCCTGATTCCGTGTTCTATTCAGGACCATTGCGCATGCACATTGTTACGCCAGACCCATGTTTCCTTTCCTTTCTGTCCCTATTCCCGTATACATTGTAAACCCTCGCATCCGGAGGGCTTCTCACTTCTGTCACATGCCGATGGACTTCTGACCCCTTGTGCCTTATGTTACATTACTGTACGGACTTTACCTCACTCAGTAAGGGCTCTAGGCCCTCTATCTTGCGTCACACACTCTGGACCATTGCCTCGTGCCTCTATCTCATAACTGGAAGGTCCATATGACCTTTGTACGCTACCGAACGCAGATGTGACTCGACTGGAACTAGGACAGACCTGGGAGAGGCTGTGGACGGACTGGAAGGGCCTTAGGAGTGCCAGTAGACGTGCAGTAGACTACTTAAGGACTTGTGCACCTTAGGATAGCCTTAGGTCTGTTCTCTTCGTGGATATACTATCTAAGTCTCCCCACTCGTCTTGTGCATCCTCTCTCCTCAAGCTTATTGCTTGACTGCACCCAAGACAGACCCAGACAAGTCAGAAGGCATACTGCGCCTAAGCTAGACTTGTGGACACGCTTAGGACTTAAGTGTGACATTAGAACAGACCTCAGTCCTGGCTCCGAAGCCAAGGAAAGGAAAGCAGCCTCAGAGGGATCCCCACTTTGGACGAAGACCCTCTTACCCTCAACTTCCCTTTGTGTGTCCCAGTGCAACGCTTAAGG
>QLPC01001464.1:0-18024 GCA_003314055.1 Lactifluus hygrophoroides | reverse complement strand
GCAGCGGGTAATAATAGACCACTTACCGTTGGAACATACTCGCTGGGGAACAAGTACTGTATCAGGCAATGACAACGAACTGATCAGGGAGCCATCTCTGCCCCACGTTCGCAATATGATAGGAATTGTCTTGGTCGGCGAGCCGACACGGAATCCGAGAACCGCTGTCACTGTGGACCTTTCTCCCCCAGCTCCAAGTTCCAGTTTTTTGGTTCCCCCAGCCAATCATGACATTCCACGGCCCAGTACATGTACAATACAACAAGCCGACGCACTCGATCGAGTCCCCCATTTACTACTCTGCAATGTGGATCACATCATATACGCACATGCAGCAAGCGTTTGTTATGTCAGAAAAATCCCAATTAACATATCAGGCTCATGGTCTTATAAGCCGTGATTAGTCTCAGCGGGCAGACTTATTGACCCCATGTTGGGTCATATGACGCTCACGGAAAGCACTATAACTGATGATAAGTGTCCTCTGGTAAGCGTATCGGAATATTATCCGATTTTATCACCACACCAATCTTTGACATCCCCTATGAATTGTTGGAAAAATCCCAATTAACATATCAGGCTTATGGTCCTATAAGCCTTGATTAGTCTCAGCGGGCAGACTTATTGACCCCATGTTGGGTCATATGATGCTCACGAAAAGCACTATAACTGATGATAAGTGTCCTCTGGTGAGCGTATTGGAATATTATCCGATTTTATCACCACAGCAATCTTTGACATCCCCTATGAATTGTTGGAAAAATCCCAATTAACATATCAGGCTTATGGTCCTATAAGCCTTGATTAGTCTCAGCGGGCAGACTTTGTTAGGGTAGGACGTTCCCTTCTGTACGACTTGTACGTCGGTGAATGACAGAAACAAGTAGAACGATCGGTACTCAAGTTAAGAGCAAGAGTTTGGGTGGTTCACAAGGTAAAAGGAGGGACTGGAATGCAGGCACCCAGTATAGGAGTTCAAAGGTCAAGTCCTGTTTATTGAGAAGGACTAATCTGCAGTACAAGGCAGTCTCCTACGGGTTTATATAGCTAAAAGTACAGTGAGGTCATCGGAGCGTAGTGGAGTCAATGATGTCATCACTGGGGCTCCTTAGTAAGTATCGAGTCATTGTGGAAGTCAATGATGTCATGGTGATGAGGTGTTAGGGTAGGACGTTCCCTTCTGTACGACTTGTACTTCTGGTGTTGGCAGAGACAAGGTATCGATCGGTGCTCAAGTCTAAGAGCAAGAGTTCGGGTGGTTCACAAGATGAGAAGGAGAACTGGAGTGCAGGCACCCAGCAGAGGAGTTTGAGGGTCAAGTCCTGTTTATTGAGAAGGACTAATCTGTAGTACAAGGTAGCATCCTACAGGTATATATAGCTATGGGTACACTGATGTCATAGGAGCGTAGTGGAGTCGGATGAGGTCATAGTGGGGCCCCTTAGTAAGAAGTGGGGCGGGATGAGTAAGAAGTGGAGTTACGACGTCACAATGATGTAGAAGGCTGTGCGGCAAGTGGAGTGGTCATGGAGTCAAGGGGAGGGAGGGTGCACAGTCAGAAAAAAGAAAAGTAAGTCCGAATACGTATCGTAACATGAGGGAGGCTGTGCGATAAGTGGGGTAAGTCACGAGTCAAGTGGGAGGGAGGGTGCACAGTCAAGAAAAGAAAAGATAAGTCCAAATTCGTATCGTAACAGACTTATTGACCCCATGTTGGGTCATATAACGCTCACGGAAAGCGCTATAACTGATGATAAGTGTCCTCTGGCCAGCGTATTGGAATATTATCTGACTTTATCACCACACCAATCTTTGACATCCCCTATGAAACATAGGGCTGCACGCCGTCCGTTTTACGGTTACGGCCGTAAAATTGACGGCTAAGTACGGGTACGGTATAGCCGTCACCATCCGTCAAGCCACTTCCAAAGGTTGCTTACGGTTACGGACGGCGTTATTTACGGCCGTTACGGCGTTATACGGCAGACGGGTCAGAAACTATATAATATAATTGATTTGACTTTTTCAATTATCGAATGTTGACATGATTTGTAACTATTGTCACGAAGTGTGACTTGGAGTTTCCCGATCAAGCCAAAAAGACTTGTGATCATCCGGGATTTGAACCGAGGACCTTCCGGGGTAAGGTCGGCTGTTGCCGAAGTAACCAAAATGATAATTCCATTACACCACCACACGTCTGAATGATTTTGCTCTCTCCGGTCATAAAACCAGCTTGCCTGGGATTCCTCATTGGCCGAAAAACAATATAATTTACTGTTAGCATTATTAATTTGGTCTGTAACAACAATTTAATGATTAAATAACACATATCTTGATTGCTCAACACAATTCCAAATACCACTCAAATGACTAATTTGCTCCCATTTATGGTCTCCATTCATGGCAACAATTATGTCAAGGGTGACGGCCATCACATGCCGTTACGGCCGTTTTTCTACGGCTTTGTACGGTGGTCAGCCGTCCGTCAGCCGTCCGTCTGGGTGGTTGCTCCAAGCCCTTACGGTTACGGACGGCAACCGTATTACGGACGGCTATTTTCCGTAATAAACGGTACGGCGTGCAGCCCTAATGAAACACTGTGAAGTACGTAGATAATTTACAGAGGTGAAGGGGCTATGACCACAAAAAAGAACTTAAATTGAAGTATTGTACATGTCATATAGACCCTCGTTCAAAACCACTCTTGGGAGAGCCATTAAAGACGATTCCTCTCTTTGTGATACCTCATCAGGAAATTGTATTTTTGCTTAACCTGTCTTAAATGACTTAATCACACATTTAAGACCACTAAGACAGTTAAGCCATTTGGGGTGTCTTAATTTGTCTTAGTATTCTTGCAAATTAAGAAGATTTAAGCCAATACAGTTCCCTAAGGAATATTAAGACATAATAAGACAATAAGTCATGGTTTCATGTCATAAAGACAGCTTAGACATAATCCATCCACACCGAGATTCGAACTCTCGACATCAAAATGAATTATGTCATCAGCGCCACATGCCTTAACCATTACACCATAACAGTTATTGTTTACTATAACACTAAAACTCTATACATCAACAAAATATCAGAATTATTACTTAGAACTTTGAACTTAGAGCCTAGAGTCTTATTATTAGCCTTTTCATTAAGTGCAAAGGGTGCCTAAAAGTGCCTAAGTAATGCTCTGCCCACTGCTGACCGTGGGAATATCAACCGGACGAAGCCGAAAGCCGCTCTACTTTCTCACCTACTGAAAACGCGACTTAGGATTTTTTTCGCGATGCACGGGTGTTGCCGAGTTGGAAGTTGAACAGTCGGCAAATTTTTGCCCTCTGCTTTTCCTTCCTCTATCCTCTCTGACCTCTCCCCTCTCTCTATTCATTTGGCTGCCACGCGCGCAGCCGGCAGTGTTTAGCTGCACTACAGGTAAGTTCTTTTTCATTACTTTTGAACTGATCTTTTTTTTTGCAGTATTTGTTTCACACTGTGGCCACCACTCCCTCACCGCTGCCGACGTTGCAGTGACATCGTTTATGTCTAGTGCTCTTCCCTATCCTTTCCAGCGCCTCACTGCTGCCCCTCCCATGCACGTGTCACGTTAACTAATATCACAAGTAAGTTTTTTTTTCAGTCGTTTAGCAACTGACTTTGTTTATTTTGCAGTATTTCTTTCATATTGCGGCGGCACCCGCCATTCCCTCGCCGCCACCAACATTGCAGCGGTACAGCTAGTGCTCCACCCTCTCCCCCACCTTGTGGCATCTTGCTGTCGCCACGTGCAGCGCCGCCAGCAGTAGTCCCTTTGCTGTGCCTGCCACTGCAGCACCCACGGACCGCGATGACGAGGACGACAAGCGCGATGGGGATGACGACTACGATGCGATGACACGACGACACGATGACGCGGTGAGGCGATGACACGGCGATGACGCAACGCAACGACGTGGTGAGGCAATGATGCGACACAACGATGCGGTAAGGCGACGACACGGCGATGATGCGACACAACGATGCGGTGAGGCGATGACACGGAGACGACGCGACGCAACAACGCGGCAAGGCAGGGAGGTGGCAACGCTCTGATGCGGCGAGGCGGCGAGGCAACGAGGCGGTGAGGCGATGACACAGCGACGACGCGACACACCGATGCAGCTACGCAGCGACACAACGACGTGGTGGTGATGCGACGATGACGTGATGAGTAGTATATACTTTTTTTTGTATTTACACCCTAGTAGTAATATAATTGATTGTTCTTAATCACTGCATGAATGAGCCTCAAATATGCAACTGTCTTACCCATCTTAATCCATCTTAAATTCATCTTAACCTGGCCTTGCATAGCTTTTTTAAGGCAAATTAAGGCAAATTAAGGCATTTCGGAAAATTGGATTGTCTTATTTGTCTTAATCCAAATCAGCGAAAATTTATCTTAAAATGTCTTAATTTTTGAAATAAGCTGAAATAAGATGAAATAAGCAAAAATACAATTTCCTGATGGCCTGAGATTATGCCATGCTTTTCGACAGCCTTCTCATTGAACCACTCGAGAGTCTGCAATTCAGAGAGTCCATCACCTGCTCTGCATGAAGAAAAATTGGGGTGCACCCAGGTGCACCCAGGTGCGAACACACGGTGCAGGTTCAACCCTACCCCGAACCTGCAATTCGGGTTTGGGTTTGGGAAAATGCCGAACCGCACCCTGAACCCTGTGTGCAGTGGGGGTTCAGTGCAGGTTCAGAGGGTTCGAGAACCGAACCGTGGCCAGTCTACCTCAGATGTGGGTTGATTCTCAGTAGCTCATAGCACAAATAGGATACAGATTACAAAAAGTCTACAAAATAGGTGTTTTACATGATTTAGACTGCCTATTACTATGTACTGTACTGTACAAGGTCACAACTTTCGTCAGATTTGGTGTGTATACGTTTACTCTCTTTGCTGAATTTCAGCAAGGAGCTCTGCCAACATATCGTGAATACTGTCTCTCCCCTCCCTCACTTCGTAAGTCATCTCCTCAAGCCTCTCTTTGATATCAGCAATGCCAAGCTCTTCCAACGTACTGTTAAGGTTTTGTCTCTCCTCCCTCGCTTCAGAAGCCACCTTCCTGAGAGTTTCCTTAATACCAGCAATCTCACATTGCACTCATCTCATGTTGTCATCATCGTGAGGAGTAAGACGCCACCTCTTTGAAGGGCAGTTGTTTGAAGGGTCTTGGACCATGGAGCCTTGGGACGTTAACAAAGGTTTTCTGTGATGAGGAGGATTGCTGTTAGGGTAGGACGTTCCCTTCTGTACGACTTGTACGTCTGGGGGTGACAGAGGCAAGTATCGTTCAATGCTCAAGTTAAGAGCAAGAGTTCGGGTGATTCACAAGTAGAGAGGAAGGACTGGAATGCAGGCACCCAGTGGAGAAGATCAATGTCAAGTCCTGTTTATTGAGAAGGACTAATCTGCAGTACAGGGTAGTATCCTACAGGTATATATAGCTATTGGTACAATGAAGTCATTGGAGCGGAGTGGAGTTAAATGAGATCATAGGTGGGGCTTCTTAGTAAGTACACGTCATAGTGGAGTCAGTGAGGTCATGATGATGAGGGAGGCTGTGCGATAAGTGGAGTAGGTCACGAGTCAAGGGGTGGGAAGGTGCACAGTCAGAAGAAGAAAAAGATAAGTTCAAGTCGTATCGTAACAATTGCTCTGATATTTGCATTCGAGGTTAGCACTGCTACATGTAAGGAATATATAGAACTACCTTTGTATGCAACACTGTTGCAGTTGCATCAACTGTATTGATGACATTGGTCTGCCCAAGTCTTGTGTTTGGCTGATGACACTGTGATTGTCATGTTGCCTCAATGTTCTATGGACTATTCTTTTCTTCCCGGACACGTTGGAACCCTCGCATCCGGAGGGCTTCTGTTCTTACTCATGCTGATGGACTTCTGACCCTGTTCTTACCTATGGTACTTACTTTACGGACTACTTACCACTCAGTAAGGGCTCTAGGCCCTCTATCTTCGTATCCCACACTCTGGACTATGACGCGTACTGCTACCTCATGACCTGAAGGCCATATGGGCCTCTGTACTATACTGGATACGGATATCTGACTCGACTCGAACCTGGATCATGGGACAGGCCTAGGGAAGGCAGTGGAACATACTGGAAGGGCCTCAGGAGTGCCAGTGGATGTACTGTAGGACTACTTAAGGACTTGTGACGTCTCTAGGTAGCCTTAGGTCTGTTCTCCTCGTGGATATACTTTCTAAGTCATCCCTCTTTATCGTGTGAACCCTCACTCCTCAAGCTTATTGCTTGACCTCGCTTGGAACAGACCAGACAAGTCAGAGGACGTATCGAGTCCTTGCTAGACTTGTGGACACGCTTAGGACTTAGGCGTGACATCCTAGGAGCACATCCAGGCCCAGCTTACTTTAACTGCATTCCCCAGGCCCAAAGCCACCTGATGTTGAGACACCCGTCCCACCCTACATACTTGCCCCCTCTGCCTCTCTTAATTTCGTAGTTTATGAGGACCGCGTGTTTGTCTTTGCCAAATGGAGCAGAATGCAAATTCTGACTTAGAAAAAAAAAGAAAAACAAATGGTGATTGCACATCCTTCTGAGGGTTTCATGGTCACCATGATCACGCATCAGGGAGGCTGGCAGTGCGGCTGTCACAGTTGCTCTCCGCTGCACAAATGGAAGTTGTGCAGGTAGATGCCGCTGTTGGGATGTTTGCTCATTGGCAGGAATCGGCATATCACTACCACTGTACCAGTATCCACCTGAGCCTAAATTAGCTCAGGGCTCAGATGATCAAGTCGATCAGGCGCTCGGGTGCTCAGGAGCTGACACAGGTGCATGATCTGATCCTGGTGCCCTCATAGGATAGGACCATAGGAACCATTTTGAGTGTACTGAGTAGTAGTTCAAATTGCCAATGGCATGAACCGAATTTAGAGAGTCAGAGACTAACTTATTAGGGTGGTGCAGCCTGCAGAGGTGTTCACCATGACCTTCACTGACGGTTGTACCACTATCACAGTAGTGTTGCTATCATGATTCCTTGGCAGGGTAGGGAGTCATGGTATTCATATTCGATTACATGCACGGTGCACATCCGTATTCCTTTAGTGTGGGTTGAATACATTGATTCTTCTGCTATTTATATATTTATAAGTGGAGGGTTCTGAGGGGCCGGGGCTAAGTTTTAGTATTGACTTAGCTGGTAACATGTGACATGCGGTACATTTCAAATATTACAATGTCCTACAAGTCAACTCTCTCATTGGTGGACACCAAAAAGAATGCCTTATTGCAGTTTATGCCCTATGAAAGACTATTCTGGGCATAGGGAACCAAATCTGTGGACAGGGAAATGTATGCCTTATAGCAGTTTATGCATTTATGCCTTATGAAGGTCATCCGTAGACTCGTAGTTGAGTACTACAGTCGGACCCCGGACCCCTCTTAACCCATAACTCAACTAATCCATAACCGGATGCATAACCCCCTTATATTATATCCCATAGCTTGAGTGATCCACCAACTTGGTTCACAGGAAATTATATACCATAACACATAAGTCTGCGGTCAACTCATACATAGCCTTGCTACTGGCAAAGACATGGCTTGGCCTACCATATTAGACTTAGTCCCGGTGAATACAGGCTAACATTTCCCACAGCAGCAATAGAACGGTTAGAAAATGAACTTACTGTATATCAGGCTGTTACAAATTTGATTGCAGCACAAGAGAACATCAAGGTAAATGGTGGAGACAATGTTGACAGTTGGGCTGCACACCGTAGCCGTAAATACTGTTTTGACCTGTCCGTAGTATGGGCCCCGTCCCGTACCCATCGAGGGTCCTGGTCAACTGCCCAGACGGACGGTTGACAGACAGGCCAGCCAACAGCCATATAATGCCATAACAAACTGCTGTGAACGGCATTGACGGTCATCTCCTGTGTGGCAGATCTTGTTCTTACAATGACTTTCTCTGTAGTTTACTCTATGTCTTCTGAGGTCAAGCTTTCTGCTCAGTTCAATGAGTTGTCTCTCTTTTGCACTTCCCTGGACATTGACGTTCTCCTGTGCTAACCGACCACTAATTTGATGATAATAAGCGATGTATCAGAATTATCGGTTTGATCCGATTATCCCATTATTTAGAACCAGGCTAGCACTAATTATTGATAATTAGTAATGCATAATGGCATAATGGACTGATAATGCAAAAACATTTACAGTACTAATTGTCTACTATCTAGCTGCAAAACAATGATAGACTAGCAGATCCCTGTGCTATGCATTGCCTCGCTCACCCCTTAGTGGTGCCTTCCAAGAAACTGTTTTCTGAATATGGGCATTGTCATCGGGAAGAATGACACTGAGTTCACTAACATCGGGAGCGCATATTTACCAGATGCAGCAGCAGAGGCACGAAGATACATGTGAGTGTTTGTGGCATCAGGGTGGTCACTAAAGAGGGTGCCAAATGGACGCTGATGGGCTGCAATTGAGCCTGATTGAGGCATAAGGACTGAGGCCAGAGGTGTGAAAAGGATGATGAGAATGCAGATATAAAATCACTACAGTGCCAGTCTCCTTTTACCTCTCTAAAGCTTCTCAGTGCGATCTCTAAGCCTCGGTGTTCCAAATGTTCTCATCAGCTCAAGTTAGCCTTCAGGAGTCTCACATTGACTCAAGACTAGCTCCCTTATTTCTCTTATCTCTCAGTCTACTCTTCTGGACGATTCGCATCCACTCACAGCAACATATCTACAATAGATGCTAGCTGCAACAGCATGGGATGTGGAGTGTGCAAAAGGGTTCAGGCAGAGTTATCCATGTTGTCTTTACTGCACTGTTCCAAGTTACCACACCAATCAAACCTAGCTTGTGCATGCAATATCAAGAGCCGACAAGAGGGCTCATTCCCAGGTCATTACCTACCGTTCCAATTGAAAGTTCAGGTTATCATGACCCTCTTGTCAATGCACTGGCACCTCCACCCAGGCCTACGTAAACAGCCTTGCCACCCTGGTGGAAAACACTATTAGTATTAAAAAACATTACCATGTATTCTCCAGTTAACTGGTGTGCATGGCACCCCCAAAATGGTCTAGTACAGTACATCGGCCTCTTTCATCAACTGTGACTAAACTCTTTGCCCTCTTTCTTGTCACCTCAGTCACCAGCCCAACCCAGCCCACATATTCTTCACTCTTGACAATAATACCAGCAATATGGCCTCAGACCCTACAAGTAGTCATGCAAGGCCACTTCAACACCGACCAGGAGGAAAGATGATGACACCGTGAAGACAGCCACTCCAGTGGAGGTACAATGCTGAGCTGGGTGCTGTCTTGCACAATGATGGTAGCAGATGCAAGGACTGCAATGACTGGGTCCATCACTACAAGCGTTCAACTGCTGCAGGTGACGCTTCATTGGAGCAGGCCTGTCGTGCCCACGACCATGCTTTGCAGCTAAGACTGGATGAAGTGGAAAGGAAGCGGGATGCGGCACTCAAACAGGTCGCTGCTTTGAATCAGAAGCTCACAGAGCTTTCAAGGAGGCTCAAGGAACTTCAGACTAGTTTGAGTGAAGCTGGAGAACAGGTGAGTGTGGTAATCATGATTCTTTTATCCTATAGGCCTATACTCAACTTTCCCATAAGCAGGTGTGCCACACATCCAATTTCTATCCTGATCCACGCAACTTACATTTCAGTTGAGGTTCCCCATACAAGTGACCCCCCCAGCGAGTTTGATGATGGTGATCAAATATGTCAGATCACTGCTGCTGAGTTCTATTCCACGAAGCATTAACACGGTGTAAGGAACATGCTCGGCTGTGTTGGTTATAGGCTCAAAATAAAATGAGCGGGGACGCATGCAGAAGCAGGGGGATTCAAGAACAACATGGTAATACTCCTATTGACATTCTTTTCGCCTATTTATCGCTAAGTAGCTCTGACCTAGTTGTACAGTACAGTAGGTAGAGGCTGCTCTTGATGGTGTGTCTGATATAGTGATAATGAATATTGATATGTTTAGTTCGGGCATGGAAATTGTCAGTAGTGGCGATCTTACACGCAGCTTGATTATCGCAATAAAGTGTGGTAGGTGTGGTAATAGGGATGGAGAGGTTTTGAAGGAGACGTTGTAACCACATCCCTCCTTTTGCTGCGTGTGTCGCTGCTACATATTCTGCTTCAGCGGTGGATAAGTGTCACGTAGTGATCGACACGGGTAACCCGCGGGTACTTTTGTATGTACCCGTACCCGTACCCAGTCTTAACCCGTACCCAGCACGAGGGTACGGGTTTACACGGGTTTGCTGTGGGTTCAGGCACCTACCCGTACCCGCGCGCACGGGTACGGGTCACTCGCGGGTTTCTTGCGGGTACGGGTACGTGCTAAAACCCGCCGGGTGAGGGTACGGGTATATACCCATAGGGTCGAAGTATGGGTTGGCGGTCGCGACGCCCACCCATCGAAGTGATTGCGTCGCGATGTGGTACGTAGGGTGAGGCCGGAGAGGAATTGTGCGCAGGCAGTGGAGTAGATATAATGGTGTGCAAAACAGAAATGGCCAACAACCCAACGAAATTGATTGGTATGACAGCACACGTGCGTGACAAATGTGATTCAATTTGACTCGGAATAAGGGGTTTTTGTATATACATGCTTAAAACTCACAATATATCTCCACCATTGTCTGACCAAGTGTCATCCTCCATAGCATCTGGTAAGGAAGCTGCCACAGAAAGGTCACCAGATTCGATGTAGCCCACCCTGCACCATGCATTGAGACAAAGGAGTGCTTGTGTTGACTGTGCTGACAAGCGATTGCGAATGTGAGATACTACCAGACGACCCTTGCTGAAGACATGTTCTACCGCGACGGATGATGCTATACCATTACCATATCGTTAGCATGCCTCTATAGTTCACAAGGGCTACTTACCTGGAATGCTCAAGTAATCCCGTGCCATTCGCCACAGACGAGGGTACGCGCCTTGATTCTCGATCCACCAGGAGAGAGGATCCGTAACAGTCTTGATCTGTGCAGTGGAAAGGTAACGATCGATTTCATTTGTGAACTCGTCTCCATCAGAGCTCGAGTCATCGCTGTCATTTGCAAATAAATTGATGTCGGACGAATTCAAGGCCTATTACGACAGTCAGATATATAACGCGTCGCTATCACACAGCAAAACTCACCATCCTTTGTAACCCAGATGCAACTGCCTTGCCTCTGTGAGGGACATACTCGGAGTACGAAGAGACAAATGCATCTCTGAATATATTCTCTAGTGTCTTGATCTTTTCTTGATCCCACCCCTGTTTCGCGAAGTACTTGAGCTTGTATCTGGGGTGGAGAACTAGGACACTATATAAGCACATTATCAGCAGAATGAAACATGAGACGTACCCATGGCAATGCGGTGAACGTGTGAGTCATCAGTGAGCACGTAGTATTTATTGAGTAGATTGTTGCCAAGCACTAGCCCAGCTCGAAGTCCTGAGGAGAGTGCAGTGTTTTCAGATGCAGTCGTAAGTGCATCACGCATCCTATCCATGGCAGGGATGACGGTGGCAAGGCAAGGGGTTTCAGTTGAGAACATCAAAGTTATCGTTTTGAAAATCTGGCACTCAAAGGTTACCGCAAAGAACATGACTATCATATTACTACTCACCTTGAGTACACCCTGTAGCTGTTTTACTATTTCCCATTCGGCCTCCATAATGACATATGGGTTGAGTTTCAGTGTTCGATTGTCGGTCATTTGATTGATGGCGTTGCGATAAGCGTATGCGAACTCAAGCATGTCGTAAGTCGAGTTCCAGCGAGTGGAAACATCACGAGGCATTATACGGACGGATGGTCTGTTGTTGGGGTCCTCAGAGTCGGCAGCAAGCTTTCTAATGACTTTTTTCCACTCTGGCAAGAGGATGGTGCTGGAGTTCTTGACAGCATATGCAAATTTTCGAAGCTGACAAACGCATAATCAACGATTCATTCACGTGGATGTGCTGTTAAGGATAATCACTTACCTTAGTCAGAACGCGACGAACTGGCTCTGTTCTCTTGCTTGCATCCCTTATCTCTTCCTCCATCGTATCCTCAATGTATTCAAGATCAAGGTCTACCTGGACATCGCCCTCTTCATTATCCTCGGCGATCTCACATGCATCTTGCGCCGCCACCTCAACAAGCCTTGCATCGTCAAGATCTTCTTCTGCTGGCTGATCCTCTATCTGGTCTTCTCGGTCCTTGGCTCGCCTCTTCGATGCGTCAAATTGTCATAATATGAGCTTGGCTACGAGGTTAACGATGTGTGCAAGACAGCGGATGCGGTTGGCATTGCCTGGGAAGTGGTGGATGACGTTGGCAAGTGTGTCCACCATCTTATCATTGGCGGCGGCATTGTCACATGTAATGGCAAGGAACTGGCTTGGTGTAAGTAACACGTTTGACCTATATAGAGAGAGAAGTACTCACTTTACGAGAAATCTTGTAATCCTTCAGAATCTTTACAAACGTGGTTGCAAGATTGAGCCCTGTATGTGACACAGGAAGCTCGATAATGTCTAACAGTATAGATGTCGCCTTGCCATCCTGAAGAAGGTGTACAGTTACAGCCATGAATGTTATGATAGCGTGTTCGGACTTATTTTCTTTTCTTCTGACTGTGCACCTTCCCACCCTTGACCCCATGACTACTCCACTTGCCGCACAGCCTTCTACATCATCATGACGTCGTTACTCCACGTTCTTACTAAGAGGCCTCACTATGACCTCATCTTACTCCACTACGCTCCGATGACCTCATTGTACCAATAGCTATATAAGCCTGTAGGATACTGCCTTGTACTACAGATTAGTCCTTCTCAATAAACAGGACTTGACATCGAACTCCTATACTGGGTGCCTGCATTCCAGTCCCTCTTCTTTACTTGTGAACCACCCGAACTCTTGCTCTTAACTTGAGCACCGAACGACAACTTGCCTCTGTCAACCCAAGACGTACAAGTCGTACAGAAGGGAACGTCCTACCCTAACAATGAAGGCTTGATGGCTGAGGGATGTCCAAGCGTCCATCGCGAAGTTTAAGGAACCGTCATAATCCTATATGAGGCCTGGGTAAGTCTCGTGCTCATGATCACAGACTCACAGTTATGTGGGACTCACTCGCAATATTTTTATGACACGCTCTTTCGCTCTTTTGAATACAACATGAACATCGCATGCAACCGTTCAAGCTGAGGGGATCCGATAATGTGGCCGACCTGTCTTCATCAGCCGATGAAAACCGGGATCGTCAATGATATTCGTGGGCCGCATGCTTTCAGCCACCCATCAGACACATTTGATCCTGGTTTGATGTCAGTGAGTATTGGGTTGGCTGGCTGTCACTCACCTCGTCTCCTGATATGTGTGTTGTCATGCCATGAATGTAAGTTTGCCCTTTCCCTGTCGCTTGAACGTTGCCATAATTGACCCATCTTTTAGCTTTGTTGCTTTGGCAAGGCCCTCACAA
Source organism: Lactifluus hygrophoroides (assembly GCA_003314055.1). NCBI lineage: Eukaryota > Fungi > Basidiomycota > Agaricomycetes > Russulales > Russulaceae > Lactifluus > Lactifluus hygrophoroides. The sequence goes on along the minus strand of QLPC01001464.1, from coordinate 4,457 downwards.
ATATTGGCAATATCCTTTGCCTGGTCCGCCTGCCCTACCATGCCCTCACCCCAACACTGCTTGGCGTGTTTGCGGAGGTTGCTAGTTGACTTGGCATCGGCTGTATCAAGAAAGCGCCAGACAATTCGAGGCCGCGTTCCTTTCCCTTTGCAATATGTGGCGGCACACATGAATTCATGACAACGCTGGCCACCTACGACCTCTACTGAGGGGCGCGGCTGGAAGAAGGCATACACGGGAGCAGTCCACTCTCTAGCCAACTTCTCTGTGAACAAAGGTTTACTCCGCGACATACATCTCGTATCATGACAACTGACCTAATTCTGATTCAGGTCCTTGCTCTGTAACTTCCGTTATGTCAAGAATCTCAGTGTTACCGTTGACGTCGTCGTCGTCGGTGTCTCCATTCACGTCATCGTCGTTGTCAATGTCTCCATTCGCGTCCTCGTCTGCAACCACAGGACTCGAAGACATGGACTCTGCCATATGGTAAGTAATATGGCACTCTATTCCAGTAAATCCGGTCACTGAAGAGTCAAAAACTTACCAGACAAATCCACCGAATCCACCGAATCTACCGACATCGGCCTTACTGTTTGTTTCAGCCTTTTAACTGTTTCTGCTTTATCTGCAGACATGTTGTCAAGATCTGTTATGTACGAGGTAAGTCTTCGCTTGCAACGTTTATGAATGATCAGGGTTGGGTCTACTTCATCGCGCGCCATAGGGGAACAGTCAGGACTCAGGAATCGTCAAAGAAAATGTGTATTTTTTTCTTTCTTTATATTCATGATGGGTGTATAGTATTGGTCGTTCTCCTGCCAGAAAGGGGTATTGATCTGCACCCGCAATATGCCGCCACTGCTGAAGAAAGTAAAGCAGGAGTTAATTGGAGCTACAATGAAGATACTGTGACGACCACGCGTGATGATTCGCAACGGAACGAGGGTCCAACGGCAGTTGAAGCGAAGTGGCGAGATCCGGTAAGATATCAACACGATACCGAAACCCATGAGTGCAGGTACGGGTTCCCGTGCTCACGCCCGTCCTTCTCCGCCCACGTCAGTGAGTGGCCCGCCCGTGTTTCTGTCAGAGTGGCAGCTAAATTTTGTGATGCTCTGCCACCTGTATCCTCAGATCCTCCTGCCACTGCCGCCGTCGCCAGCTGCAGCCTCTGTCGCCTGTCGCCACCGCTGCCACCTGCAGCCTCCCGCCGCCGCCGCCGCCCCACCTGCAGCATTCCTGCTGCCGCTGCTGCCCTGCCTGCGGCACTCCTGCCACCGCCGTTGCCACCTGCAGCACCCACGATTACAACAGTGCTGCCAGCCACCACACCTCTGCTGCTGCTGCTACGCGCAGTATTCCTGCCACTGCCGCCTGCAGCGGTTCTCTGCTGTGCCTGCCACTACAGCACGAGGATGACACAATGGCGCGACGACACAATGGCGAAGGCAATATTAGCATTGGCCCACTGTGGGAAGAGGAGGGGGGAGGGATTGAAGGCCAAAGGGATTGAGACAGAGCAAGTTGACTGTATAAGAAGTGGGGGACGAAAGCGTAGGTGAAAATAGTTGGCAGGATCCACAGGAAATACCATCCCGACTGCGCGTACCGGTTGTCTGCTGTGTGTGCAACGTGCTGAGGACTGCAGCCCAGGGAAGGTTACCTGGCCAAACCATGGATGCTGCAGATGCTGGTTTGATGAGGATGCGATGGAAGACACCACAAAGCGAGAAGCCGATCAGCAGGGTCGAAATAACCAAAGCCACTGATGTCTTTCATGGTTAATTGATGGACATGGAATGCATTTGAAGATGTAAGAAATACCGCAGACGTGTTTGACACATCGTGGTGAGATCCGATGGTGAGATGTTGATGCTTTATCAAAACCCGTGAGTGCGGGTACGGGTTCCCATGCTCACGGGTACGGGTTGGCCACGGGTCAGAAAAATCGTACCCGTACCCATACCCGTGACCTACCCTACCCGCCAACCCGGCGGGTACGCTGTACCCCTGTTGTTAGGGTAGGACGTTCCCTTCTGTACGACTTGTACTTCTGGTGGTGACAGAAACAAGTATCGATCGGTGCTCAAGTTAAGAGCAATAGTTCGGGTGGTTCACAAGATGAGAGGAAGGACTGGAATGCAGGCACCCAGTGGAGGAAGTCGAGTAACAAGTCCTGTTTATTGAGAAGGACTAATCTGTAGTACAGGGTAGTATCCTACAGGTTTATATAACTATTGGTACAATGACGTCACAGAGGCGTAGCGGAGTAAGATGAGGTCATAGTGGGGTAAGATGAGGTCATAGTGGGGCCTCTTAGTAAGAATTGGAGCGGGATGAGTAAGAAGTGAAGTAACGACGTCATGATGATGTGGAAGGCTGTGCGGCAAGTGGGGCAGTCATGGGGTCAAGTGGTGGGAGGGTGCACAGTCAGAAGAAAAGAAATTTTAGTCCAAGTACGTATCGTAACATAATCCCCTTTTTAGGGATGATTGTCCTCAATCTTCAACAATCGTACCCTTGGTTATAGTCCTCGTACGCGTCGTAAGTGTATTCCCAGTATTTGTCATCTTCAGGTTGCGGGTGCGGACATTTTTGGTTACTGTACTTCTTTGCCCGGCACTCCTTGAAGTCCTCGCAGCGGTAGTGGGGAAAACGGCAAGTTTCCGCGCTATGTCCCTTGCTGTCGCAGAGGTGACAGTAGGAGTCCCAGATACACACCTCTCTTGTATGTCCGAGGCGGTGGCATCCTTCGCAGCGATGACGGGCTTCCCAATTTTTAGGACAGAACTTACGGGTGTGTCCATGGAGGGCACACATGGTGCACACGGGGCCTTGAGGTGGCCAGTTAGGTACGAGGGGGTTAGTGGGGGTAGGTTCTTGTTGAGACGTGGAAGTGGTTGTGGAGGAGGATGCGGCCTCTTGGTTTTGGGCCGCCTTGGTCTTGGGTTCGTCGTGGTAGTTGGGGAAACAGTTGGCATGACGGGGGTAAGGGTGGTAACGGAGGGGATGCGGTAACGGCTGAGTGTTTTGTAGTTTGCCGATGAAATCGGCGGCTTCTAATCGATGTTGGGCCTCCTGCCAGATCCTTCGTTCCTTGAAGGCTAGGTCTTGTTGGCGGCGGGACTCGATCAGGGCGAGAGTCTCCCTGGTACAGGCATGTCGAAAACGTTCTACTTCTGCCTTGATACGTAGATCGCCGATTTCTTCGACGGCGGCGTCGATTTGTTCCTTGGCGGGTGACCCGAAGTAGAGTCGCGAAAGCTCTTGGTCAGTCATGCGGGAATGAGTACTGTCGGGGTTTGGGAGAAACAAGTCTTCTCCGTAAATATGTTGTCCCGGTCCCTTGGTGAGTAATATCTTCGGGTTCGGACCGGGTTGGTACCGGATGTACTCGGCTACTTCCTCTTGCCAAGTATCTTCGTTCAGGATGGTGCGTTTCATAAAGTGGGGGTGTGCGGGGTTGTTGTGTAACCAACCCGCCATGGGGTCAGTCTCAGGAGAGGGGGATCGAGGTGCGTATGGGACTTCTCCCTCCTCGTCGGGGGATTCGGAACGGATGGGCGAGGGTAGTCTGGTAAGGGGTTGAGCGTGAGGGGATGGGGGAAAGTTTGATATAGCGAGGCGTTTAGGGGTATGCTGGTTATTGAGGGTGCCATCCTCGTTATGGCCCCTCCAGTGCGTATCAAGTCGTTCTTCGATACGGCTAAAGTGCTTCAGTTTTGCACCTGCGGATCCCATTGCCTCTATCATGGATCCTAACATGGTGCTGCATGAGTTGGTTAGGTCTTTAGCAGCCTGCGAAGCTGCTTGTCGGGTAGCTTGCCACCACGTGGCACGGGTGTCGTCGTAATGATGGAAGATGGTATATTGGGGGTCGATGGTTTCCTCCGGTTTCAGTTGGTAGAATGCCCGGGTGAAGAGGATTTGTTGGTGGTAGGTGAGGTGTTGGAACACATACTTTCCAATCTTTTTCTCTACTTTTCTCTTTATTTCTTCGTCGGCTTGGATGGTGGGGATGGGCCAGTGCTTCATTTCTCCCTTGGGTTCCCAATCCGGGGAGACGGGTCGGATGGTATCGGTGTCGTTGTCGTCGATGACAGAGGGGGGAGGGGACTCGGTGACGGAGGAGAGAGGAGAGGCAGGGATAGTGAGGAGAGTGGGGTCGATGGTGGTTTGCATAATGAGCTGGTTGTTCATGGGGATGGAGTTCGTATCGTATCGTATCGTAGGGTATATATACATCGTTCACTTTGTTGCTGTTGGGTGTTGTTTGTGGTACTTTGCGATTAGGTCTGGAGCGTGTATGTCGTCATTGTTCTCCCACGTGTTGTCGGAGTTGGGGTATCCTTTCCACTTGATCAGATATTGGAGCTTCTTGTGGTGTCCGAACCTTCTAGAATCTCTTATCTCTTCTACCTCGTATTCTTCTTGTCCGTCGATAAGGTCAGGTG
>QLPC01001462.1:2124-13816 GCA_003314055.1 Lactifluus hygrophoroides | reverse complement strand
GTTAGTGAGGTATTGCAACCACAAGTCAAAACTGCAAAACATTGTAACGGTTTTTTGGCCCACTGTATATGTAGTTGTGTTAAATACACAGTTCTATTGCTTGCCCAGGATAGTGCGAACCACTTGAAACCAGTCACAACCAGTTTCAGACTGAGCTTAAAATTATAATACTTATAGACAACATAATTAAAATTATAATATAATATGAAGGATGACACACATCCCTAGGGGAGTAGAGGAATGGCAAGGGTTTATATACCTGTAGCCATGCACGGACCATTTGTGTTATGGGCGTCCCAGAGGGAAGAGGGGTGCGGGAATCAGTTTCCACTTTGGTGGACGGACCCTTATAGTAGTTGTCTATTGTAGGAATAGTCAAGGGACGCCTGTTTAGGCGTCCCCATTATGCAATTGCCTCAATCTTTGTGGCATCACTCCATTCCATAACCAGCCAGGACTCCTTGAGAGGCCCTTAGTAAAGGCCCCTCCATTCCCTGGCATTTCTTTATTCCTTGCACTTACTGATCTCCATAACATGATGACTGATCTTGCTTACTGATCAGTAGGTAGCCATGTATTTAAGACAAACTCAAACAAGGCATTAGGCCCAGCTTTGAGTTCTAACTAGTTCCTTGAATCACACTCTTGTCTCATCTCTTGAGTGTGCTCTCAGCTCATCTTATCTAATCAGATCATCTTCATCTTATCTTATCTACTCAAGAAGCGTTCAAGCCTCTGGCTTGACACCCTTCACTCTACCATCACCTGACTATATAGATAGGCGCTTGCTTATCTATCTCATCTTATCTTTTATCACGTGAAGGGGTCACGTGACTAGTCACCTGACTTATCGTTGCACTAGACTCCCACGGTCATGTGATTAGGAAGTAGCTGATCACCTGTATCGTTATCAGCAACTTCCTCACCACTTGATCTCAAGCTATCTAAGCGCCAGCCCATGTGAGCCATAACAATTTGTCTGTGTTTGTGGCCACACGTGATCTCATTGATTGTTTGTACACGTACATGACGTGTCACAAACGTGCCTCACCAACACCTCCACTATCCACTATCCACAATGATGCCGCCTCCCACTCTCTGGGTCCATAGCCACCTCGCCCACTCCCTCAACCATGCTCAATTGCTCTCCACATGGCTGCAAATGTGCCACATCATGCACTGGGCCCAAACGATAACAGGTGAGGGACAGACGGTGCACGGAACAGAGTGGGAACAACACGCCCCCTGCCCAGCAGCTACCTCCAGCCAGAGACAGGAATGAATGCCCACCGACAACGCTGATAATGACCCCAACCAACCTGACAACCCCAAACCTGAACCCAACAACGACAAACCCTCATGCTGATGTAGAATGACGAAAAACACGAAGTGGGGACACCATGAAATGGAGATGATGAACGTGCCAGCACCTGCACCACTTCGCGAGCCACTGCTCACAGGGTGGATTGTGAGGTTATTTTTATTTTTATTTACTTTGTATATATTATTGATTATTAATTATTATATATTACACCTATTTAATTATTTATTATGTAGATTTCCAAGTTTCCAGGTTTCCAGGTTTCTGGAAACCTGGAAACCTGCAAAAACCAATGAAACCCTGGAAACTAAAATGTCAACTTCCTGATGCTACTAATATAACTAAAACCTTGAATAAGTGACACTATAGATCTATGAAAACTACTGGAATGTCCAAGTGATGACTGCTCACACAGATGCCTATAGAATAGTATAGAACTAGCCAGAACCTGATAGAAACTTACAGAACAATACAGAATGACTATCAGATAGAAAGGGAGCATGGAAATTGGCTGGACCGGACCGGACCGGACACCTGCCTTATTAGGAAACTGAGAAACTCGAAACCTGGACTCTACCTCGACTGCATCAGCATCAGCACAAAATGTAAAAATAGTTTAAGTGTCTTTATTGTATTATTGTCAAACTTAGGTTAAAAGGTTCAAACTTGAAAATCCCTTAGAATTCTTTTCATTAAGTGCACTTAAGGGTGCCTAAATGTATCTAAGGTCCGCTCACTACTGACCGTGAGAATATCAATCGGACAAAGCCGAAAGTAGAAGCGGAGTAAGTTCCATTTTCTTACACACTGAAAAATGTGACTTGGAATTGATTTCGCGACACAAGTTCAACTTCCAAGTTGAACACTTGGCAAACTGCCTCTTCCTCTTCCTCCTCCTCCTTCCTCTCTTGGGCCTCTTCCTACAAAATTCCTCTCCCTCTCCACAATTTGGCTAACTTACTATGTGTGCAATTTTCTGCTCCCACACTGCGGCAGCACTTGGCTCACTACAAGTAAGTTTCATTTTCACTATTTCCAACTGACTTTTTTTTTTTGCAGTTTGTTTTATACTGCGGCTGTCTGCTGCTGCTGTCACCACTGCAGCCACCTGCAGCCACCTACCACTGCTTGTCGCTGCCGCTTGTTGTCATCACCGCTTGCCATTGTTGTTGTCGCCATTGTCGCCCCCGCTTGTTGTCGCCCCCGCTTGTTGTCGCCCCCACTTGTTGTCGCCCCTGCTTGTTGTCACCCCCACTTGTTGTCGTTGTCACCGTTGTTGCCACCACTTGTTGTTGTTGTCGCCACCGCTGCTGCCTGCAGCCTCCTGTCGCCCCTGCTGCCACTTGCAGCCTCCTGTCAGGAACGGCTGTGCTCGACCACAGCCAGACCTTGGGTCTGAAGATCGGTGAGACGTGAGTAAAGGATGAAGATGTTGATACGACAGGATTCTTCAGCTCTTGCAGGCACGCCTATTCCTGTAGAGGATACTGAAGGCCAAGAGGGTCACCGCCAACATCGACAACGACGGTGACAAAGGACGCGGAGACGAGGGAGAGGGGCTGCGAGTGGCAAGAGACGCTTAGGCAAGTCACTCGTTATCAGGCTCTATGAGAGGAAAGGACAAGATTAACAGTCTGGGGGCTGTTACTTGAATTCGCAGGGGTTTATATATACATGGGGGTACAGGTCACGTGTCAATCAATGAACTCTAATCAACGATCAACGGGTACGTGCGTTGGTTAAGGGCAGGTTGTAAGTAAACAGACGGGTTTCAGGGTCAAGGGTTGGACTTGGGAGATCCAATGGGAAATTGCCATGCTGCGGACTGCGGATGCTGCGGATTACGTGATCGGTACTTGCCGGATGCTGCGGAGGAGCTGCAGAATGCTAAAAATAGTGACCAATGGCGGCGCAAGACCGAGGGAGCGGATGTGAAAGACTTTCACGGTAATGAGCGGATAAACCGGGATTTGCCGGTATAGGAATGATCAGGTGATCACCAGAATCAGGTCACGTGGGTTTGTCAGGTGACTGAACAGGATGGATGCGTCACATGATGGCGCAAGGTGTCAGGTGCTGAATGGGAGGGGGGAGGTACTGGATCCCATGAGTCGGGCATCTCGGGGATTATGCCAGGATAGCCGAAGGGCTGACTGGAGGTATCATTGGTTCGATACAGGGTGGGGGCAGAATAACTGAGGGGCGGATCGGTTAACAGAAGGTAAGCGGGAGCGGAGGCGCGTCGTGGCCAAAAGAGGAAGGTGATTATGGGATATTTTCCCACGGTCGAAACTCGAAATCTTGAGCCAAGATTTGGCATTCATGACACCTCCTGTTGCCGCCGCTGCCACCTGCATTCTCCTGCCACCACCACCGCTGCCGCTATCTGCAGCCTCCTGTCGCCTGCTGCCTCCTCTGCCACCTGCAGCCCCCTGCTGCCACCGCCCCACCTGCAGTATTCCTGCTGCAGCTGCTGCCCTGCCTGCAGCACTCCTGCTACCACCGCTGCCACTTGCAGCACCCACGATTATGATAGTGCTGCCGCCACACCTCTGCTGTTGCTGCCATGCGCAGCATTCCTGCCACCGCTGCCTGCAGCGGTTCTCTGCTGTGCTTGCCACTGCAGGACCCACAATTACGGCCGCGATGATGATGACGACAAATGCGACAACATGATGGCACGATGACACAACGATGTGGCAACAACGATGCCTGTTCCCTCCCCTCACCATCACCACTGCCATTCACATGCAGTGTCCCACAGTGCCCTAGGCTGATGCTACCCTCTGATTACTTTTCTGTTACTGCTGCTGCGTTGCTACAGCCCCTCCCTCCACACAACCATCATAGTGCAGGTGAGCCTCCTCCCTTTTTCTCTCTTTTCTTGTTACCTTGCAGGATCTGCCACCTCCACTATGGCTGCAACACAGTGACCTGGTTTGCTATCTTACTAGTATATACCTTTTTTTTGTATTTACACCCTGTCATTTGGCAATACAATTCATTATTCTCATTCACTGTCTGCACAAATGAGCCTTGAACATACTGAGCATGGGACATGAAGCATGAAGTTCAAAGGATATGAGATAATTACACCCAATTTTCTGGATAATTTGTCCAAATTACAGGTAATTAGCCCAAATTTCAGATAATTCAGGTTGGGACCTTCCGAATTTGATAAATTTGCCAAATCCTCCAAATCCCCCAAATTAGGGATAATTAGGACTATTTAGCTGGGGAGGTTTTTCCTGATGCTTCATTGGTGCAGTTGATGTTGCAATTTTTCCCAGATAGATCAACAGGTGGTGCTACAGCAAAGGCATCTTCATTGGCTAGGCCACCAAAGTCATAAGACAAAGTCATTGTTGATTGCTTTGTATCCTTGCAAGTTTTGGCTGAACCAGTGTCCTTTTTTGCACTGGCCTTCACCTTGGTTTCCCAGTTGCGAACCAGACCTCATGGGAAACCAGCCTTGTGTTTTTTTGCTGCACTAAGTAATCGTGTTAGGGTAGGACTGGCCCTGCAGCACAACTTGTGTGATCTGGGTTTGACAAGTAGCAAGTATCATTCAGTGCTCAAGTTAAGAGTGGAGTTCAGGTGGTTCACAAGTAGAGAGGGAGGTCTGGAATGCAGGCACCCAGTTGGGAGTTTGAGGTCAAGTCCCATTTATTGAGAAGGACTAGTCTGTAGTACAAGGGGGTTTACTATGGGTTTAAATAAGTAAAAGTACAGTGATGTCATTGTGGAGTAAGTGGAGTGAAATGAGGTCATAAGGAGGGAATCAGTCAGCAATGTGTCACATCAGCAAAACTCAAAAAAACCTTAGTGGGCTTAGCTTGCTTATTCTATAAATAAGCCCACTAAGCCCTCTAAGCCACTTATTTTGCACTTGGTGAACTAGCCAGTAGGTAAAAGTGAAGATATGTAAGTATGCCATAAGTACCAATAAGTATGCTAAGTGGTTGAGAAGGCCCAAGTAAGTTTAAGACATGCATCAAGTAAAATAAGTACATCTAAGCCAATCTAAGCCAATTAAGTAATTTTGAGTTTTCCTGGACGCTTTTGAGGTCTGCCAGGCCACCAGGCCAGGCCCCTTCCTAATTGGGAAGCTAAGAAAACTTGCACTTGGGGGGGCTCCTTAAACTCAAACCACCACCTTTGAGTTGAATCCTATACCCATAATGGAGAGGAGGGTCGCAAGCACACCTGGTCACACCAACCCCCCCCCCCTCCCCGCAAATAAAAAACTATGAATATATGTACTTACACACCCATATATACACACACAAAATAAACAAAACATTCACCTATTCATATGCACCAAAAAAAAAAAAAAAGCACACAAACCACCTGGAGCCCCATAAAAGAAAGGAAAGCCACAGAAGCCAACAACCCCCACCAAAAAAAACAAACAAGGAAGAGAGGCTAGGTGAGAAAATGAACCCCCTGAAAAACCCACAAAAGTCTAGCCAGGAACGTGCATAAGCAAAGAGAATAAGAAAACCAAACCTACACCAACACTAACGCCATCACCCTCACCGAAAGGATGCAGACAACACCAACACAAGAGGAACACAATGCTGGAAAGAGGAAGAGAAGAGGTAAACCCCCCCTCCCCCCCTAAAGAACAACTGCTGAAATAACCACAGAAAGCTCCAACCAACAACTAGCCCATATCACCCAGGCAAAGCAAAAACAAACACAAAACCCTGACCACCCCTTCTCCACCCAAACAATGGACCACCAAGCAAGCATCCCCCAAAGCCAGGAATCAGGGAAACATTTCACGCCCTCCCTCCTGAATCTACCCCCTCTACTGAACATAGGCAGGGGAACGAGTGAACCACCATCCCTCCCCCCATCCCCATCCCCAATGCACCCCATGGAGCCCCTCCCCACCCTACCCACAACCATACAAAACAAAGAACCCAACATGCACCATAACCTTTCCCTTGAAGATGATGACAGTATGGTCATGGACGAAGAAAGCCTCCTCCAAGCATACACCTCCACCCCCAGGGGACAAACCAATGAGCAACAACAAACCACTACACTCCTAGACCTGGCCAAGACAAATGATCCCATGCCCAGTGGAGAACTGGACAAGTAAATCCAAGTGAACACTTCCATCTTGACCACCTCAACCGCTGCTGCCCCCACCACCACCCAAGACAAAGAACAAAATGAAAGAATCATGGCAAGACAGGCTGAGGCATATGCCAGAAAGAACCAAGAAGGCCAGGAGAACCCAGAGAAAAGTACCTAGACACCAAAATGCCAGAAATACACAATGACTCCCCAACTGTGGGCCTAGATGGAATTTATTTGGACCAACTCCTAGACTGGATCAACATGGGAGGGGAGAAAATCATAGTGAGACCCTTTTTTTTTTTTTTTTTTTTTTTTTTATAGAATTTATTGTGTTACCGCTAGGATCACCACAGTATTACATGATTCGGTACGTAAGTGACCCACCCGAAAGCAGGGAGCCTACGCGTGCCTAAGTCCAATGAGGAGTAAAGCGCTAACAACCGCTCCAAAATAGTAAGTGTCCGCAGTCACCGCCTACCGGCCCTCGAGATGACAGACGACCCTAAGGCCCATCAGTGCTCACTGGATGACCAGCTACCCTCCCACACCTTCAGAAGGAAGGGACAAGGGACAGGGAGAAAAAACAACGGCCCCCGCACCCGGGTAGGCCAAAGAATCAACGTAACGCATGAAAAGGAAGTGAGGAAGGAGGAAAAATTCAACCTCATGAGAGGCCGTTGGTGGCTACATCCCTTCCACCTATCGTTGTGCTTGTACTAATTTTGTATAAGAGGTGATGTTTCACATGAGCGCTTGCCTTACGGGACTCATGTGGGTGAGGTGGCGATGGCCGCCAGGAAGCTGCCCTTCTTCTTCTTCTTCTTGGGCGCAGGGAGGGTGGGGGGGGAGATAGGGTGCTTGCCTTTGGAGGGGCTGGCACCCACCGGTGCTTCTGTGTCCGGTGTGGGCGTGGGAGTGGAGTCCGAGTCGGTAATGAACTCCCGAGAGACGGGAGCAGGGGTGACGGGTCTGGCTGCCGCCTTCGCCGCTTTCACAGCAAGGGCAGCGGCCTTCTCTGCCGCATACTTCGCCTGACGGAGCTTCACCGATTGAGGGACGTGGCGTTGCTTCCAGTGTTTGACAGTTGCCACACTGCCAAAAATGAATAACAGCTTCGCAGCCATCATTCTAGATGCAATGGCACCGTCTGGATCCTCGAATGCTACAACGAGGGACGATGCCGAGCCGGGGGGGTAGGAAGATGGGGGTTTCACCCAGGAGGGGAGTTGAGTCACTTTCAGGTGACGGTAGAAGGGGTTGTCTAAGGCTAGCGCAGCATGACACTGTGCTGGGGTGTGAGCGGTTGAGGTGCCTGTCACTCCAGTTGGCACCCCATTGATGAGAACCTTGCTCCACCACAAGTTCGCCCGAGAATTGACCGAGATGGGGGCCTGTGACAGGCCCCAAACAGCTTCTGTGGTGATGAGGGAGGCATCTTGGAGTTGAGCCAGGCTCGTGTCCGGCCCCGTGTACAACACGAGGTTGCCGTGAGGAGTCCAGCGGGCGCCGGACACCCGGGTATTGGCGTGCCGGGGGACAAGAGAAAGGGCCTGGTTACAGGTGGCAACGATGGTGGAGGGGGCTGCACCCGCCCGCATACGAAGGGAGTCCTCCTGTGTGGAGCTTGAGAGGTGAAGAACCACACTCGGCCTCGCGGCCGGACGTGCGGTCTTCTTGTGTTTTTGGGAAGAGGCGGTGGTATCAGTGGCGTCGCGGGCCTTGATGGCCACATTGATCTGCTTCCTGAGTCCGGACTTGGCTTTCGGTTTCGGCCCAGAGGGGGCTGTCGCCTTCAGTGCGTCTGAGTAGGAGATAGAGGGGTTGAAGGACACCGTCTTCCCCTTCCCAGCGCCCTTCTGAGGGGGCGGGGCCACTGAAGGCCCGGGGGGGGTAGGGGGTGTCTGAATTGTGGGGGGGGGAGGGGGTGCAGATGTCCCACGGTCCACCAGGGTGGTGATAGTGGGAGAGGAGGGAGCCATTGGAAAATCCGGTGAGGAGTCCATTGGTTGTGAGGGTGGGAGGGGAGGAGGGAAAGATGAGTCCAAGACTTCTCGCAGTCCAAGGTAGGAGAGATCAGCTGAGACTTTGGCAGCTGTGAGGAGGAGACGGAGACGATCCGTGTCAGACAGGTGGTAATCACCTATCTGGGCGCAGGTGAGGCGGACTATCGTGCGTTGCATAGCAGACAGGCCGGTCGTTGCATCTTTGAAAACCATTTCTTCCCGCGAGTCAGAGCGGATCCTGGTATGTTGGAGGGTGTCCAAGCGTTGGCTCGCCTTGGGAGGCAAGCTGGAGCGAGGGGAGGATAGAGCTAAGAAGAGGTCCTCGGGCATACCCTGCTCGGTGACGAACTCTTCTTGGTTATCAGGGTTTAGTTCTGGGGGAACAGCATCAGGGGGGTCATAGCCCCGAGCGATGTAAAGAGGCGTATAATCTTCCAGGGGAGTCAAAGAGGATTCCCTAGAGGACATGGTGGTAAGAGAAAGAGGAGTGTTCTGAAGCGGCTCGTAGTGAGACCCTTTGACACCAAAGTCTACAGGCCAGAAACACACCAAGAAATCACCCAGAACCTCATGGCAGCCATAAGGGAGATTACCAGGTCAGAAATTGTTGGAGTCACCACACCACACAAAAGCCCCCAAGCTAAACATGGCATCAGACACCCCATAACTTTCCTTGTCTACAACCTCAATGTGAACGAAGAACAACTCCTCCTTGACAGGGGAGTATGGGCCACCACACACCTCGCCTTTCAGGCCATCCCACTGGAACAGGACAAACCATCCTATCTCTTCACACTTGAAGGCTTCACAACCTATGATGCGAGAGATGTCCTTGGAACTGTCAAAAAAGCCTGGAACGAACCTGAAGTCACCAAATTCCTGAACAAATGCATAGTGGTAGAAGAGAAACAAGACAAGATCACGCTTGCAGATGGTATCAAAACCTTCCTTAAAGAGGTCCGCGCCACCAAACTTGCAATCAAAAAGGGAGGTGGAATTGAGACGCCACAGTACAACATCTACACAAATGGAAACAAAATTGAGAGTGACAACATGTGGCTTAAAATACGTGACTACCTCAAAGAACATGAATCACACACTTCTCTTTCTCTTACCACCATGTCCTCTAGGGAATCATCGCTGACCCCCCTGGAAGATTATACGCCTCTTTACATCGCTCGGGGCTATGACCCCCCTGATGCTATTCCCCCAGAACTAAATGCCGACAACCAAGAAGAGTTTGTCACCGAGCAGGGCATGCCTGAGGACCTCTTTCTGGCTTTATCATCCCCTCGCTCAAGTTTGCCTCCTGAGGCGAGCTCGCGCTTGGACACCCTCCAACATACCAGGATTCGCTCTAACACGAGAGAAGAACTGGTCTTCACAGATGCCACTACCAGCCTGTCTGCTACGCAATGCACGATAGTCCGCCTCACCTGTGCCCAGATCAGGGACTATCACCTATCTGACACAGACCGTCTCCGCCTCCTCCTCACAGCTGCCAAAGTCTCAGCTGATCTCTCCTACCTAGGATTGCGAGAAGTCTTGGACTCGCTCTTCCCCCCTCCCCTCCCCCCCTCACAGCCAATGGACTCCTCACCGGACTTCCCACTGGCCCCCTCTTCCCCCACTATTGCCACCTTGGTGGACCATGGGACCTCTGCACCCCCTCCCCCCCCTACAATTCAGACCCCTCCTCCCCCCCCATGCCTTCAGTGGCGCCGCCCCCTCAGAAGGGCGCCGGGAAAGGGAAGACGGTGTCCTTCAACCCCTCTATCTCCTACTCAGACATGCTAAAGGCAGCAGCCCAGCCTGGGCCGAAACTGAAAGCCAAGTCCGGACTTCGCAAGCAGATTGATGTGGCCATCAAAGCCCACGATGCAGCCAATACCTCTACCTCCTCCCGCAAGCACAAGAAGAACGCACGGCCGGCCGCGAGGCCCAGCGTGGTCCTTCACGTCTCCAGCTCTACACAGGAGGATTCCCTTCGTATGTGGGCGGGCGCAGCCCCCTCCACCATCATTGCCACCTGTAACCAGGCCCTCTCTCTCGTCCCCTGGCACGCCAATACCTGGGTGTCCAGCACCTGCTGGACTCCTCGCGGCAACCTCGTGTTGTACGTGGGGCCGGACACGAGCCTGGCCCAACTCCAAGACGCTTCCCTCATCACCACAGAAGCTGTTCGGGGCCTTTCCCAGGCCCCCATCTCGGTCAATTCTCAGGCGAACTTGTGGTGGAGCAAGGTCCTCATCAATGGGGTGCCAACTGGAGTGACAGGCACCTCAACCGCTCACACGCCTGCCCAGTGTCACGCTGCACTAGCCCTCGATAACCCCTTCTACCGTCACTTGAAAGTGACCCAACTCCCCTCCTGGGTGAAACCCCCATCTTCCTATCCCCCCGGCTCAGCGTCGTCCCTCGTTGTTGCATTCGAGGATCCCAACAGCGCCATTGCTTCTAGAATGATGGCTACAAAGCTGTTGTTCATTTTTGGCAGTGTGGCAACTGTCAAACACTGGAAGCAATGCCATGTCCCTCAGGTGGTGAAACTCCATCAGGCGAAGTATGCAGCAGAGAAGGCCATGGCCCTTGCCACGAAAGTGGCGAAGGCAGCAGCCAGACCCGCCACCCCTGCTCCCGTCTCTCGGGAATTCATTTCCGACTCGGACTCCACTCCCACGCCCACACCGGACACAGAAGCACCGGTGGGTGCCAGCCCCTCCAAGGGCAAGCACCCTATCTCCCCCCCCACTCTCCCTGCGCCCAAGAAGAAGAAGAAGGGCAGCTTCCTGGCGGCTATCGCCACCTCACCCACATGAGTCCCATAAGGTAAGCGCTCATGTGAAACATCCCCTCTTATACAACATTAGTACAAGCACAACGATAGGTGGATGGGATGCAGCCACCAACAGCCTCTCACGAGGTTGAATTTTTCCCCCTTCCCCCCTTCCCTTTCATGCGTTACATTGATTCTTTGACCTACCCGGGTGCGGGGGCTGTTGTTTTTTCCCTGTCCCTTGTCCCTTCCTTCTGCAGGTGTGGGAGGGTTGCTGGTTATCCAGTGAGCACTGACGGGCCCTAGGGCCAGCTGTCATCTCGAGGGCTGGTAGGCGGTGACTGCGGACACTAACTATTTTGGAGCAGTTGTTAGCGCTTTACTCCTCATTGGACTTAGGCACGCGTAGGCTTCCCTGCTTTCGGGTAGGTTACTTACGTACCGAATCATGTAATAATGTGGTGATCCTAGCGGTAACACAATAAATTCTATCTTAAAAAA
>QLPC01001461.1:0-18282 GCA_003314055.1 Lactifluus hygrophoroides | reverse complement strand
GGTCGTTTCATCTGCCTTTCTCTCCTCCCCCATCATACACACACTCCCTAGTCACCATGGCCATCCAGAGAGAGCCAGGTCAGAAAGGTGTCAGTTGGTCGAACATCGCCGTTGGTATGTTTATTTTTATTATTATTATGTCGTCTGACCCATGTTGACCATATTTATGCGTCAGGTGCGATCATGAACATGGTACTAAGAATTATTTTATTTTTTGCCTTGAATCAAACTAACAATGTTGATGGCCTTTTCACTTCACTAGTTTGTATGTCAAATCTAATGCTATGCGTACTCGTAAACTAATCGCTCTCGCCATTCCAGGAGGCAAGTCAGCCAGCGCAGAGCGCAATGAGATTGGTCACTGACTAGAAGCAACTCAGGTCACGACACTTGGCCAACCCCTGGAGGTTATCAAAACCCAGATGGCCGCGAACCGTTCGCAGACGATGTTCCAAGCATTACAGTCCGTCTGGGGCCGCGGTGGCTTCGGCGGCTTCTTCCAAGGTCTCATTCCATGGGTGCGTATTTTGTGGCGTGTGGGATTTTATGGAGAGTTTCCAACGTCCATTTAGGCGTGGATCGAAGCTTCGACAAAAGGTGGTGTTCTCCTCTTCACCGCTTCGGAGATTGAGACGGCTACGACGGCAATGGGTATCAACCCAGCTGCTGCTGGTTTACTTGGCGGCATGGGAGGTGGTATCGCCCAGGCGTATGCTACTATGGGTTAGTCTAGCCAAAAAGAAAGCAACCATGTTCGCAAACTCAATCTACGTCAACTTTCTTAGGAATTACGACCACTATGAAAACGGCAGAAATTACCCGTCACAAACAGGCTGCTACTGGCGTCAAGCCACCATCAACATGGGCATTATTCTACGAGATCTTTCGAAAGGAGGGTATTCGTGGCGTCAACAAGGGTGTCAATGCAGTTGCAGTGCGCCAGTGCACGAACTGGGGCTCTCGGTAAATGGCGTCATTTCTGCGATCAGTTTATTGGGATCTGACTTTTGGGTCAGCATCGGTCTTGCCCGCCTTACAGAAAGTTCGATTCGGAAAGTACGTGGCAAGGAGGATGGACAATCTTCCGGCGCTGTAGACAAGATATTTTCTTCGACCATCGGTGGTGCTCTTGCTACGTGGAACCAGCCCATCGAGGTTATTCGCGTTGAGGTATTTGTCCCTCGACTCCCCTGCGCGCTATCTTCATTGTTGGTTGCAGATGCAAAACATGTCAAAGGAGGCGACCGCCTCTGTTAATCGCCCAGCGAAACTGACCATTGCCAATACATTTGGCTATATCTACAAAGAGAATGGCATCAAAGGTCTTTATCGCGGCGTCACTCCTCGGATTGCTCTTGGCATTTGGCAAACCATCTGCATGGTTTCATTTGCTGATTATGTTAAGGCATGGGTAAAGGGGAACGACAAAAAACTGTAGGGAGATGTAGCCTACGCAGCTGCGATCCTTAGATGCTTGTCCTAGACCTAGACTAGAATACGATAATACCCGCCCAGACATCACCTGACAAATATTGAGTTGGCTGAACCAACCCCGTAACCCGAATAGCCGCTCGTGCCAGCTCCGTTCCTACTCTTGGTCCGGAGTCTTTGCTCAGGCACTGAACACATCTTTCCCCGGACCATTATCATGACACCACCATCCTCCAAGGCGTCCAGAAATCCCCTTCTGCTTGCATATCTCAGACAGCTGTCACAGCATCCATTGCGCACCAAGGCGCTGACCACCGGTAGAAGCTGTTGCCCGGCTGCATTCCGGCGTGTCCGTATCTCACTCCACTTTCCCCACAGGGACGCTCTGCTTTCTACAGGAAGTGCTTGGCTCTCATCTGGCCAACGTTCCCGTCCGTCACCCGGCCAAGGACGCACCCTCTTATTCCCACGCCCTCGCCCGCGCAAAAGTCGATGCGCGCGCACTAAAGATGGCGCTGTATGGTCTGCTCGTGTCCGCACCCCTCAGCCACGTCCTCGTCGGCGGACTGCAGAAGGCTTTTGCTGGTAAGACCGGACGGGCGGCGAAGCTTGGTCAGGTCGTTGCTAGCAACTTGATCGTGTCACCCATCCAGGCTGTCTGTAAGTAATAATTTTAAAAAAAGCGGCGTCTTAAAGAAGGGCGCCAGGCACCCTTCCCCCCCCCCTCCCCCCCCTTTTTTTTTAAATGAATGTATCTCATTGAAATGTTCCCCGCCCTACTGTACAGCCTATCTCGCCTCTTTGGCCATCATCGGCGGTGCTAGATCGTGGAACGATGTCAAGAAGACCGTGAGGGGGGGCTTTTTCCCCGTCATTAGGGTACGGTGCTTTCTACTTTCCGTTCTTTGTCTCCGCTTGTTAATTGATCGTCCCATCTGTTATCTCTTCACTCACGGCAGGTTATGTGGGTCAGCTCCCCGCTGTCTATCGCCTTTGCTCAGAATTTCCTCTCGCCTGAGGTTCGTCGCCATGTTCACCCTCATCTCACAAATAGCATTGTCTCACGTGGCTCGGATATCATGTAGCTATGGGTCCCGTTCTTCAATCTAGTCTCATTTGTGCTTGGAGTGAGTTCAAATTTGTTTTTTTCTTCCCTGCGATACCTTTCGTGGGACTGAGACTTTACCACTATAGACTTATTTCAATACTAAGTTGAAGAGACTTCGCAAGTCGGCGGAAAAGGACAAGGAAGAAAAGGGCCAATAACCTACGAATGTATATTAATTATATTGCACGCCCTTTAACGATGGAGAACCGCTAAGCGGTGTTTTTCAGTGCACAGTCGAAATAGCCAGTTTACGGAGACGAGTGGGCTTAAGCCATACGGTAGGACTTTATGCAAGCGATGGACTATCCGAGGTTTCTATTTAGAGCTGTGACAGTCGCTCTCGACTACCATCATTCGGGGATTAACCCGACCCAATTAAAGGACGGACATAACTGGACATCATCGATAAATTACCGACATTGTGCAACGAACAGCGGAGCCGTCGAATATTAACCAAGTAATTTAGACCTCAAATGGCGTCTCAAGTCGCCGCCATGGCTAGTTTAGGATGCGAACTATCCTGAACTGGATTGAAGGTCTCCACATTCAACACGAGTCGATTGACTAGTGATTGCCATTTACCGAGCTCCTCAATGAGCATGTCCTCGGCACCATGACAGTGGTTCTGGCCTGGGCTTGAGGGCACCATTGACAGGGTAACTTAACTTAGTGGGGATGCTGCTGCCTAAACTCGGGTAGCACAGGACGACAAACTGCACTTCATCCTCGTTGTCCATATCCTTTAGTTGTCCTTTATCGCGTCGTGCTGTGCTTGAGACATATGCACTCAGTTAGACAGACAGATCGACATTATTCGTAGCTTTGCCCTCGAGCCATCTCACACATGATTGAAGATTACACGTTTTCAAGAAGAGAGCACAATTTGACAAGTCTATGGCCCGGTTTCCACCAGGTAGATATGGGTGACCACGGGCGCACCCTTCATGTCTACAGAGCCCCTACCCTACTCTTTGGCTAAAGCCCCCAGCCATCTGAACACCCAGTGCTTTCTCCCGCAACGGCGTCGGTCATACGAGATTAAATAAAGATAAAGTGAAATCATGAGGGTGACACATTGCCAACATAAGAGGCCGAGGAAGAACCCGTATTTGCATCTGCCGAAGCACGAAGAGCTCTTCGCAAACGTCGGACACTCATGCGCGGAGAATGACGTCCGCCACGCATGCAAGGGCTATAGCGGTACATATATCACGATTCCATCATGGCCACCACAGTAACACAAGGCGGATGATCCTTTGGGGGCTTCTCCAAGTAACGATAACTTGTCCGCCAACCCTGGTCAGTATTTTGACCAACCTCGACTTCCAATTGCCAGCCGTCCAGAGAGTATGTATCTGGGCCTGGGACAAGTAGAGTTGGCTTCAGGGTGACGTGCTGCATTGGCTCCAGTGTGCCGCGGAATGTGAGACGACCGATCCAGGACGGGGGTGCAAGGTCACTACACATGGTGATACAATGTCCATCAAGCTGTAATCCAAATTGTGAAAAGTAAGAAAATCATACTTGGGACTTGACAGGTCATCAGGCGCTGCATCTGATGCTAACTTCAGAGTATACTTGGACGAATGAGTCATCGAGAAATTTCTCAACATCAGCGCCACAGGGATTTGGCACGACCTGTGAGATACGGTGAGATGGCTCTTTTTTAGAAACATGGACAACAGCGATACGGACATCTCGGTGAAGTTGTGGTTGATAACGTCAGGTTCCATGGTCACCAGCGTGACCGGGTTCATCTCTGCATTCCATTCGCTCCCTCGTATGGACTCAAGAATACTCAACTTTTCTCTCTGTGTCTCCGCATATATGCTACGTTTCACCTTTGTTTCTTCGACTTCTTGAATGACAGCATTGAGGGCTCCATGTTCCGCTCCGGGGATGGCTCCCGATAAGAGGATATGCCCCGACCTTCCATGTGAGGGGATATCCCAGAATAAAATAACATCCAGTGAATGTGGGTGATATAATGGAAAGATATAAGGATGAAGAGCAGGGGCGATGTAAGGATGCCTAGCCGCTAACTCGCGTGTGATTATATTCCGACGAGCTTGATGAAGAAAAGACATCGTCGAACGTGCTTTGATAGAGTAATTAGGTGTCTGAAAGTGTATATCAGTCCATGTATTACGGGAGGCAAGGAAATTTCGGACCTCATTTACGTAGTTGCATAGTATATATATTGGCGGTGGTTGAGATTCTTCCACTAACTGTCCCTTCGAAATATGTGCAATTTTGCTCATTACAAACCGGAAGATAGCACTGAAGTCAGCAATCTCGTCCCGTGGATTCACGCCAATTAGATATTGAAAGCTTTGACCCGAAAGAAGGCTTTCACTAGATATCGTTCAGAGATTATACAATGCCCTGACGGGTCACCTACCGCTTGCAGCTCGTGAGGGATTTGCACGACCACATCGGACTCAGTGTTACCACCTGGGACACAGAAACTGAAGTTAAAGGAGAGATGTTCCGGACATCTAAACTCGATGTGAAAAGATTTTCTATTTGCTGTCCCGGTTGAAACGTCAAGGTTGCGGAGAGTAGGGGATGGACTTCGAAAAATCGTGATAATCTAACGCTGTGAAATGTCTGGCCATTTCCCTAGAACTGTACCGTCAACAATGAGTTGTGCCCAAAGGAGCGTTGCGAACCTCTCGAAAAGTGAGCAACAGACAGAGCTCTTGCTCGCCTAATGTATTTGCATGGAGCACAAAAGGAAGCTCGAGATTGGCACCTGGCGCAAGTGAGGATTCTTCCATGGAAGTTAAGGATATCCTATAGGGCGACCGAGGCAGCAGCGAATTGTCGGAATCAAGGATCTCTGAGCTCAGAGCGGACGCTTTGGCTATAGGTCATTGAACAAGACAGACGAGCAACAAATGCTATGTGACGCATACCTGCTTCTTCATCACCAGATACCTCGATCCAAAATTCGTCCTCCTGTCCACAGGTTAGCCAGATATCATCTATTGCTTGGGTGCCAATATTCGACAACCAGATACGCATTTGCCTGCACTCGCCGTGATAGAGGACCAATCGATTGTCATCAAAGAACTCAGCAGAGAGACGGTGAATAGCGTCTTCGACCTCGACTTTGACGACAACATCAGGTCCGTATACCTTGTTCTGTCGCTGGTGCGGCGTGTCCTGAAGTCTTCGGCCTCGCGATACTAGCGATTCCCTCACAGGAAGAAGTGAAAGGAAAGAGTATGATACGTGGGTGATTTGCATGACCATTGGTTGTTTTGCTACTATTGACATTGGGATCTATATCTAGAAGATTAGCAGGTTGTATGTGGTTGAGAAGGTCGGTAATATTCACCGTACGGGTTTCCTTTGGGTCTAGAATAATATTATCCAAAACTTCAACATCAACCAGATTTGGGTTCCATTCTGAACCGGATGGAAGCCCCGTCACGACAATAGTCAAATCTGACAAGTTCACCTCCGAGTTGAAGGGATTATGGACGACAATGTCCACCCAGAATGCCTCTACATAGTTCTCAGCAGAGAAGAAAGTAGACAATCATGCACTCACCGTTGACAGCTGCCTTCCCAGTGCGATGAAGTATCTCATTGCCTTTGGACTTCCAGAACGAATTCCAACTATCTTCCCGCGATTGCCACATCACCGGATCACCGCCCACTGCATCCCCAGGTAATCGCACTCTAGTTAAATGCGGATCGAAGAACGCGACAGGAAGGGTCAGATCTGTAGTACGAAATTCAGAGCCGGACGTGTCCTTCAGATGCTGCTCTTCAAGTCAGGGACACTGGACGCTAAAGATAAACGGGACTGAGTACCTGGAAGGCCACTTGGAAATCTTCCAAGAAAACTTTGTCCATAGAGAGATCTTTGTTTATTTCTGACGGCTCATCTGGTGGAAATATGGAATCGGTAGATCTCCCCAGAGGTGATAAGAAGAATTGGACGGCTCGCCGAACCTCGCCGGTCGTATAATACAGACGTCCTATCGACAAAACGTTAGTCACTGGATGCTACCATAGATTTGTCAAAGTACCCAACGCATGCTCCAAACCGGGCAGGATCCCGTCAAATCGGGGTGATGCCTGTTCCTCGATCCCTTCAGCGTCCCAAAACGAAGGCGACAGATTCTTTTCTGGGGCAATCTTATACAGCTCGTGCGCCTTGCGCAGAAAATATAAGGTGAGAGGTTTCTAATCGGTCCATTTAACAAGCTATGGCGACAAAATAAAGGACTTGGACGCACAATCCCAGACTTTTCGAGCCGGTTTGCGGCGAAGAGGAACCAGAGCGCAGCTCGTCGGCGGGCCTGCCTTCGGGAGCTGAGTAGGCCAGCTTGCGCAAGCAGGAGAGCAGATGGGGGCTCCTCCGCCTTGGAAGATCACGTATTAGGCGGCCGAGCTAGGACGCAGCTTGGTACGGCACATCACGCACCGATGAGGCTGCCCAAACCAGCCATCTGTCTACTTCAAGAGAGCTTGCCGAGAAGTCGGTGCCAGCTTCCCAACGTACAGCATATGTCAGCGCACGTAGCTGAGCTGAAGCCGATGCTTCTGCACCGGAAGGTGTGATCGTAGAAAGGGTATGTGTGATATGAAGGTTCACCGCGGGAGACGGAGAAAGAAGTAGAGGAAGAATTTCCTTTAAGATAGGCAAGCTGAGTACTCTTGTCTTTTCCGCATACATTAGCATTTCCTACCGATCCACCCTTCCCATCTTTCCTGAGCGCCTCCCACACGCCCATTGCTAGTTTTAAGTCTCCCAAGGTAGTGGCAAACTCTGCTAGCCGCCTTTGCTGACTTGGAGGGGCGTGTCCCCCAGCAAAGACACTTGTCACTGAAGTCTGTGATCCAGACCATGTTCCCGACGAGATCGAGGAAGTCGGCAATGGGGATGTTTGCACAGGTGCTGGTGACGTCGTCCCCGAGCCAAAAAGACGGCGCGTTGAAGAAAAAAGCCGAGAAGGCAGCCGTCGCGTTGATGCGAACTAGGGACATCTACGAGTCATTCTACATGTTTAGATAGGGGAAAAAGGGATGTCACATTTTCGTTCCAATCTGCAACACACTTCTCCATCCAAGGGACGAGACTCATCGAAACAAACTCTCGAACGAATTTTGCAGTCTGTTGGATGTCTTGCTCGTTCATGCGGAGAGTGTTTACTTCATGCATGGCCTTGGAACTTGGGGGTGACTTTGATCTTGTAGCAGAAGGATCGGGAGTACTTCGTACAGATTGGGGTATCGGGGGCAGTCGTAAAGGTGGCATAGGCACGGGAACAGGTGGTGGTGGCGGAGAGGGAAGCGCGAGTGGAAGTAGGTAGCTATGTAAGCCATACTGCTTTTTGACGGCATTGAAAAGTGCGGTTGCTCTTCGCGAATATGAGTAGACCGAAATGACATTAAAAGATCACATACTCTTCGTTTGACAAAGGAGAATTCTCCGGATGGACGATCAACGAATAACGCAGATATGTATTGTCCACCCATGATGGCAACTCTAATGGGCGAGTGTGCAGTTGGGCCAAGGTCTGCAACGGATTGGGTAGCATGGTGGAAACAGCCAACACGACTACACGAGTGAATGGTGAATGGATACTCTCAGTTCTGTGAGCAGGGAAGCACATACTCGCAACAGGATGGTTCCATCCCTCCAACTTCGAGGGAATGTGGTCCCCTTCTATGCAATAGCGCAAGTCGTTCCACCAGGGCGTTCTGGGACCCTTTCCCTTGTCTTTCTCAGCTGTTGTCGCTTCTACTCTTTCCCAGTCTTCCAGCCACTTTGCGCATCTGCTAGATATGCGAGCGCTGATCCAGTCTATAGTTCTTCCGGCACGTTGCTCTTCACCTTCGTGGCACCCTTCTTCGATTTCCGCCAACTCTGAGAAGCGCAAAGCAAAGGACGCGAGGGGCACCGGAGTCAATGTTGTTGTCCTGGTTGTGACTACAGCAGGGGAGGCAAATCAGCGAGATTAAACCCTCTGATGGATACGCGTTTTACCCTGCGGAAGAGGAGAAAATGACTGGAGAATTTGAGGCAATGTGGGTAGCGACGAGGCGGAAAGAAGATCCGCTAGGTCAGGGGACGAAATAATGCATATGTGAGGGCTGAGCGAAGGCGGGAGAGCAGATGCAACCCGTGCCATTAACCAGGCAGCTTTGCTATCGACTTGAGAGCGCCGGATAGTACTTGGTGTGTGGAAGGGACCGTGTCCCTCGCGTGTGCCAGTGGATCGGTGCCGCGAGACCTGCCCTCGACGCGCGTTGCACTCACACTCATCGGTGGACCTTTTACATAACTCAATGGACTAGAAATCGATGCATATCATTTTATTGCATCATTCTGATACATAAAGACAGGATCAAAGATAAGGGATATCAACCATACATTTGTACACATAAAGGTATGTAACAAGACGTGAATCACTCCTGGGTACAATCCACAGAAGTTCCACAGAGTGGAAAAACACTCAAAATAGGAGATCTCCTAACAAAAGGCCACCAGCAAGAGCACCTAGAAGAGGAAGCGCATTACCACCACCCCCGTAGTTCCGGCGCTGTGGGTAGTCATAACCGTATCCATAACCGTATCCACCGTATCCTGGGTAAGCCGCGTATGGGTTCCCAGGCGGCGGTCCGTACAATGGTCGAGAAGGTCCTGCGTACTGGCCTTGGTTGTAGAGGGCTTGCTGTTGTGCATATCGTTCTTGCTGTGCCCGGATATATGCTGCGCGTTGCTGCATTCTTTCGGCCTCGATCTAGGTAAAAGGTGGTTTGTAAGAAGGCAGATAGAAACGCTACACATCCAGCGCACGCACCCTTGCACGCTCCTTCTTCATTGCTTCGCGTTCTTCCTTGGTACCGATGGCCTTATCTTTGAGCTTTCCAAAGAACCCTCGCTTCTCCTTCCCTTTCTTGGAGGAATCGGGAAGATCACGATCATTATCTGGGGCCCCCATGCTGTCGCTATCAACGCCATTGAAGGAGTGACGACGAGCAGGCTTGGAGTCCTCTGGGGACTGCTTCTCTGCAGGGTTACCGACTTTCTCCTTAACCTCTGGGTGCTCCCGGAGGTATTGCTCATCTTCATAAGGATGTGTCCAGATCGCACGAGGCGGATCTACAGTTGTGTCCACCTGAAACGAAGCTCTGGTCAGCCACAGATGCAGGAGCTTGAAGGAGAAGGACACACCCAGAATGGATGATTCGATTTCGGATCAAATTCTTGAACCCAGCCGTATGGAAGAGGAAGTTCGTCTGAGCTCATGGTGGGTGATGAGAGAGATGTGTGTTCCTTGGTGAGCGGCTTGCGGGCTTGCTTATAACGGAGTCGCACCATCCCCTGGTTCCTCCCTGTCATTTGCTGGAACGTCACGTGAGAGACATCAATCCAATCCAAATCTGGTCCACAGACACAGGACAGATGCACAGCCCTGTGCTGCGCTACTCGGCCACGTCGGGAATTAATTTATTTGCGGGTACGGCATTAAGGGGCACAGCCCCGACCGGGACCACAGTGACAAACCATGCATTGCATGCAATGAATGACCCACTTGGAACACTCTTATCGGATATCTTCTGTGCAACTGTGCCGTAGACCGGGTTCCTCCCCAAGTTAGTTGAGCTGGCTCACTAATGCGATCGACGCACCGGACTCAGACTTGAATCAACAGCACTGTCAAGGAAATGTGAAGGTGACGGATAGTAACTTGACCATATATTACAGTTGTGATAACGATCCAAAAGTGTTCCAATAAGATTGATCATAGAGAACCCTAGGTAGTAGCTATCATTACTGTCCACGAAGATCACGTATCACCTCCTGAATTTTCCTGATTTTCTGATCTGTAGGCATCTTTAAGGCCGTGCGTCAACAACCGAGAATTGTAGATTAGTGGCACATGACAAACCGCATAAAAAGTCCGCATCCTCTCCCTGCGACGTTTGTCAACATCATGGCCTTGAAGGAAATTCTCAACGAATGTGGCAGCCTTATCGCCGTGCTCATTATCATGGGCGTCGCTGGAATCGAATATGGTACCTTCTCGATGCATGCTGGTGAAGCTGCTACTCCCTTCTCTTCGACGGTGCACATGCTGGACACTGGAAGGTACATCCGCGACAGGCGCCTTACCCCATGCAGACGCCCAGACGTCCGGACTGGGGGTCCAGTCCTCTGCAGGAGCACCCCAACCCCACTCACCGACTTCGACTGTCGCGTTACCCCAGTGGCTACTTTGCTCAGCCAATTCCTCCTCCTGTTTATCCAGAAACTCGTGCATGGAGCCGGCTTCTTCACCCCTTTCGGCAGCTTCCAAACCCCTACGCCAAAACGAGACGAGATTGGGAGACAAGTCCAGCCAACCACTACGTTCTTGCTCAGCAGATCTGAGATTCGCAAGAATGTCGGATGTAGGACCCTGCCCCGTAGATGAGGTGGCTTGCAGACCGCAGAGGTCTGCCTTTGACAAGTGCTGGGCTGAAGTCTCGTGAATTATAGCTTGTTTGACAGTCATGGCATCTGCTTTGCAGATATTGCAGAGCCATCTTCCGTTGCCTACATTTGTGAAATCTGTACGAGAGTGAATTAAATTTTACGTCTAGATTGAGCACGGAGAAAGAAAGCTAACACTCAGGGTGTTTGAAGTGAGCTATCCCTCGAGGCATGCTTCATGGGCGTCGATATCAACCAAGAAATAAATGTGCTGTATGAGTGACAAGGGTATCTCGAGGAAGATCGATAGCAGGGCTCAGGAGCTTTGCATGCCCAGATGAGTAGACTGCGGGTTGACATTCATGACCAGAAGCTAAAATACGAACGGACGCCCGTGCCCCGTGAGCCGTGCGTAATGCTTAGTCATCCAGTCCACAATCACCGGAGTGAATTTATTACAACATTAATTTCACGTAACGAATTTACTATTGTCCTCCCGGCAGTCCCAGCACGCTGTCTACAGTAACTTAATCATGAAGGCCCAGGTGATGGATCGACCCACGTCCAGTTTGGCCAAAGTGTTGCGGCTTTCGTAAAATCTCCTGCTACTCCTCCGTTAGTGAACTGCCAGGAAGAAAAATAAACAATTAGTGATCGATCAGCTCAGTGTGGATGAGGTAATACCTACCGCTATCCTGAAAAAATGTGGTAAGCCGCTCTGCAAGGCTGCTAGAGAATAGTTGAGTGTGGTGCCGACATAACGCTCCACATCATCCACCAGAAGCGCAAATCCATCCCAGTCCTCTCCATTAGGTAGTGGTGACCAAAGTATGGTCTGGTTCAAAAAGGCCACAGAAGAATTATAGTTTGACGAATTTGTGACAAAACGTGGGAGGTCAGTGCCGAGTGTCCCATCCCGTTGAAGCTAAATTATTATTATAGCCGGGTGAACGTCAGCATACTGACAGGTCCATGAAGAATCGGACATTACTTGAGCAGCGGTCTGAAACATGGAGGCAAATCCAAAGGCCGCCGTTCCGTTAAGAAACAACCCCAACAGGAACCCCTGGTAGATTGCAGAAAGCCTGGTAGGGAATGCCGTACCAGACATGAGTACCATCGCAATTATGTAATGGTGAAACCGCAAGTTCAGGGTGGGGAGGAGTGCAAGAACGAGGGTCGCCAACCCTCCCAGAACGTACCAACCAAGATAATACGGAAGCCAGCCAGTTTTACGGATGACGCGGACTTGGTTTATGACAATGGCGAGCAGCACGAGGACGATGATGACGAGTGCAGAGAGTCCTCCTCGCTGTTCTGTAATGTCCTTAGACGTCAATCGATCGATAGGAATCCTTTCCGTAGTGAGGTTTGCCAGCACTGTGACCCAGTACGGTCCAAGGTACAGAATAGTGGCTTCTATCGGCATCTTGGAAAACATGGGCAGAACAAACCTGATCGCTAACCGCCAGAAGGCGTAACAGACGAAAAGCGCAGGGAGGAAGGTTCCTAAGCCATTTGCAATGTCGGGAGGTTGGGTGCGTGGCTGGGAGAAAAGCGTGATGTGCCAAAATCCTATGCAGACCATGCACCAAAACAGAACGATGGGCTGGGGGCGAATCACCATAAAAAGAGCGACAGTCACCATCACGTTCAGCACCAGCGCCTCTGAGCGGAGGTCTGTACAATGGCTCAAAGAGGATGTAGCGGAAAGTCTGAACGAGAGGGGGAAGACGGTTGGAAAACCAATGGAGGTAAGGCCGTGGGCTGAACGTGGGAGGAAGTCCGTGAAGTCTCCAATGAGGTTGGCGGTCGCGCAACCTCCTCTCGAAGCGCTCACAAGACCACTGGTATTCGAAATTTGATCAATGAAAGATGTTGAAAAAAGGAGGGGAGGCTAAGCTCACGCCTGTATAGCAGCTGCACAAAGAAAGCTGTCTCCGCGGTACGTGAAGTTCACATCGCCGCCTCCAACGATCAGGGGAACGAAGTTCACTTGCTCTTTTCCGATGACTCTTGGATTCTGAAGCTCGACCGACGAACATTGAGCCGGACAGCGAAAATTGAATGAAGAATTCATGAATGGTTCACAAGCAACCCCATCGAGCCCACACCCATCATTCGCACTCCAGTAAGTTGATGTACAGTCTACCCACGATCCTGCCGGGGTAAGGAAGGATTGGGTGCGAACAAAAAAAGCCAATCCAATAATATAGACTGCTCCCAGGGAAAGTAGAATCCAAAGTCGCTCGTGGAGGGGGCGAGTGAGACGTACGAGACGATTCTCGAGGGGTAAGCCGTACATATGTCCACGAATTGTCAGAGTAGCGATCCACGGGGATGGCTCTGCGTGATGGGAGATTGTTACTGTCGAGATTGTCCATTGCGCGCGGATGACGACACACACCTGGAAGGTTTATTACCGGTCTTGGTCCCTTCATATAGAGAAGAAACCGTTTCGTGCATCGAGCTACGCGGGGACAGTTCGACTCAAGCGTGCACCAGAAAGTGGAAGCCAGTCCACAGAGGCGGCGATGACTCTGCCTTCCAGCTTGTGGTGAATCACTGACGCCTTCGAATCCTTGTTCATGATGAACCTTCGACCAGTCAGGGCAAGGCCCTAGGGGCTCGTGGAATATTTGAAGAGTGGTGCTGTCTGAAGTGGCTTGCATGGGACGGCAGAAGTTGAATACCGCAGTCCCATTGACTAGAGGGAAATGCTGCACACCCGCAGCAGGCTTTTCTCATTAGCCTGTGAGCCGTGCATGGGCACATGTTCGGCAAGATCGGAAATTGAAAATGTGATATCCTGATATATGGTATCCGTACACCGGTAACTAAGGCAGGTAGTTGCGTTTGCTACTGTAGCTGGGTTACGAAACCTCGTTACCTTCACTAAGTGGACCCTCTGCGTAGCATTAGGCAAGGAGTCATGCAGCTTTTGAAGACTATGCTTACGGTAGTCATAAACCAGGCGGGCTTGGATGCGTTCACCTCCCGGACCGGTGAAGTCGACGTGTCGAATGTAGCGCCTCTTACTCTCTAATTCTTCGAATCCGAATACCTGATGGGCAAGTCACCTTGTGAATACACAAAGAATTAAGGCGCAAAGTAATTTGACCTACTAGCAGTGCGCGCCACGTCTTCTTGCTTTTTGGAGTATCACTATCCACCCACGAGTAAATTGCGCCATGCTCCTCAGTATCTGGAAGCCACCCCTTTCTGAGGAAATCATTATCGAGTTCATCGAGCTTCACTCTTCGGGATCTTCCAATAAACGGGCCATATAGAGCGTCATCGGTTTCTCTGAAAGTCCAGTCCAGAATGCGATACTCGTCTACCCCAGACATTCCGCCTGTGAGCTTCTGCTTGATATCAATGTGTTCGACACCACTATCGTCTTTATAATGTTTGATATATTGAGTTATGGTGGCCAAGCTAATGGCGCGGCGCGTAAGCCAGCCTACACCCTGAAGGCGTAAGATTTCGTCCGTATCATCGCTAAGGGTTTTGTTCTGTTAAATGACAGTGGAATCAATACGTGGTTAATGGGGTAAGAGATGTTCTGGGCTAACCATAACCCATATACCACTGAAGTCAAGAGTCGTGATCGACGGGGGAGCAGCCATAATGATTTGGGCCGTTTGCTATCCAAATGACGTTGTTTATAAGTTAGGCCCCCCATCGTCACGTGCCTCATTTCGCCAACAGTCGAACCTCATAACCGATAACATTTAGCGGGTAGCAGTCGCGATGCAGGATATTACCGTACTAAAAAGACGATCTAATTTTAGTCCCAACTGTATTCCAACGATGGCCGAGTCACCGAGGTGAACTCTAATGCAAAACTGCCTCGAGAGAAATCGGCTCGTTCGCTGATGGACAGTGAGAGACCGTGCAGTGATTGCGAGTTTTGTGTCGAGGGTTACACGCATGAGTGCGAAAGTAAGGAGAGGAAAGGTGGTAGCAAAAACCGCAGGATGAATAGCAATGATGAGAGGTACATAGTCGCAGTGGCTTACGGGGCAGTTTTTAATCGTGCTGCGTGCCGAATGATGGGAAGTGCGTACGAATCGTAGTATACATAAAAGTACGTCGAGCGTGCATGTGGATGTGCCAGCATTGGTACGTCAAGTCGCACTTTTGCTATAGCTGATCGTTCTTCAGAGGGAATATGGAAATCACCCTCCACGGGGCGTCTTTACCCCTCTCCCATGCTTGAGGACCTCGGCTATCATCTCCGCCAAACTCGACCATGAGGCCGTCTCTCGTCCACTCCACCCAAATACCAATACTACCAGATGATGGCCCAGAGCCGCCACCTTTTCTGTCGGGCTCTCCCAGGGCTGCAATAAATTCCTTGCCAACCATGTTCTGCGTAACATTGAGAACAGAGGGACGGGGCGTCCCCTCTTTGGTTCCTGGCAGGACGGAGATCGCAATGGGAGTGATGGGATAGGGAGAGTAGGAGGGAGGTCGGGACTTCGTCTCGCTGTTGGTCTCCTCGACCAACACACTGTTATATATGTCGATACCATCTAATACGAGATTCACATCCTGCAAATCCTGACGTGAGGCCCTGGACTGGGGTTTGTAACCGTTGATTGGAACGAATAAGAAACTAAGACCGAAGACATGATAATTGAAGTAAACGGCATCGGGATAGGATTTTATTTCTGGAGTGGACGATTGAGACGAGGAGACGCATGAAGAGAGGAGTGATAGATAGGCAGCGACCTCTTGTGACGATGGGGAACGGCCGAGCAGTTGGCGTAAGTCTGACATGGGTTGGGTCGAATGTTATCACGTGTCAAGTACCTCTGGGCAGCAGGGGGAAGGCTTGGGACCACTCATCCACTGACACTTTACTTGCCTCTCTGTCATGGCAGACAGTCTCGATAAAAATGTGGTAAGAAAACAAAAACCGTCTTTCGTTTCTCGTATAGCATATGCCATCTTTCTATACCCAATAGAGCTTTCACTCTCACTTGTTAACTCTACTTTACGTCCCATTGCCCCTCAACTCATCCCGCTTGTTGTGTTCTTTCTCTTGGTCCCTGTACTACTCATCCCTGCCATAGTGTCAGGGTTCTATGTCTGGTACAGTCGTGCAATAAGCTGGGAATCCCCCCTCTTCTTCCAATATGGGTGCGTGCTTGTATGCTATCAAGCACATCTACTTATGTCCCTCAAAGTGACGGACTTCTGCCATATGCAGAAACCCAACTCACCTCGTTCAACCCTACACAACCCTACGACATATCTCTCCATCTTGTTGTCCCTACGACCCTGTCCAACTATGATCTTGGGAACTTCATGACGACTCTAACATTGACTGGGCCGTCAAACAAGACTCTCGCCACCGTCCGTAAACCAGTAGGTCCATTCCCGGACCACACATTCATGTACCCGTAACGCCTTCCGCAGGCAATCGTCCTGCCACCCTCATATTTTCGCTGGTTGAATCCTACCACCACCAAGCTGAAAATACCACTTCTGTCCCGCTATGTATCTGGTGTGAGCCGCGTTGTCGCCAGGATCGAGATAGGCAGACAGGACGGCTGGAAATCCATCGGATCTGGCCAAGGGAAGGAGCTTAGCGTTCTAATGGCCTCCATCGAAGGCAGAGTTCGGCCCCAGGGCGTCCGGTTAGTGCCTTTTCGCTTTGCATGGTAATTAACCTTTATGCTCCCGCAGCGGTGTCATCTCAAGGTTTCCTTTACTGTCTGGTGCTCTTGCCTCCGCCGTGTTCCTCGCGGTGTCATTCACCATCTTGGCAATATGCCTTATCCCCGCTCTTCGGTGGGAGTACGGCGCCGGCGATGTGGCTATCTCCAGGGCACCTGCTCCAAGTATCCGTTCGCGAGCCTTGCAGGAAGGGCCGGGTGAGAAGCGAACTCGCCGACGATCATTGAAGCGAAGCGGGAGCGTCGGCCCGTTGAAGCGGGAGGTACGAAGTTATTCCCCTCTCAGGCTGTCACTACCAGTCCTCAAGGCCCTTTCTCTTTCTTTTATCAGGACTATGAGGGTGGTATCACCACGCTACCCTCAATAGAAACGATTTCCACCCCATTGCGCCGCCGCCGTTCCAGGATGTCGGAACCAGTTTCCGACAGTGAGTGACTTCCATCATTGAAAACTCTGTATGTGTAGCTCTCGTTCCTCCTTGGTCACTGTAGGATATTATTCGTACGGCGTTTTATTGCTACTAATATTCCTGTCTCATTACATTACACCATGCTTCGTATGAGTGCTACGACAGTCCCTGATCGGCCTGATCCTTTGTGTACGTCTACTTATTCCCTCTACGGTGGCGTCCGGTCGCCATCAAGCAAGAATGACTTCCTTATGTGACGGTGGACAATGGTGAATCTCAGAACAACAAAACAAATTATACATGTACAATGGGTAATAACAAAGCTGCCATAATTGCCGTGACATTACGGACACAGGCTGCAGCTTTCAAGATCGTGCTTTTTTTCAGGACACGCCACACCAAGCCACCGTTGCTTGTATTGAGTTAGAGAGAGCGCCATATTATTCACGATCAGCACGCATGTATGTGCGTTTTGAACCTGCTGCGCTATGATGTCTAATATGGGTCGTAACTTTATTGAATGAGGTAGAGCCGAAAATAAAATCCCTGCGGCGCAGGATCCACAAAATGAGGTTGTCGAAATTGTGGCTGCGGTCGTCTCGCGATTGTGGTATTAGGGTTGTTCACGGTAGCCATTCTTTAGCCATTTTTGATTCATTTTCGATACCATTTTTAGCCCATTTACTGCCAAACAAATAAAATTATGTCAAAAATGATAAGGAAAATGAAGTGAAAAATGCTTACTGTGAACACCCCAGAAAGCAAATATAACAAAAATGAGTACAAAATGCATTCTGCATGATGTCCAGCAGCCCAGCACACTCAAACACCGCCTCAGATGAGGTTAGGGTTTCAGATGCGGCACCCCAGTTGACTGGGGTACCCCTCAGTCAACTCCCTCAAAATCGCTCAAAGACTATCCCGATTCCTCTGATTTTTTGAATGTGGGGTCTATATACAATAGGAAAATTGTGATTCAAATATCTTAGGCATACATAAATAATTAAGCAAGATATAAGCAAGTGTCAACTGGGGGGTATATCGGCTAAGGTATCAACTGAGGGGTAGCCAATAGGAGTGTGGTGGGGGGTGTGAGCCACAGCGGAGATTGAAAAATGGGAAAATGGGAAGCAGGAATGTCACTGAAAATGGTCATTTATGCAAAAGCACCAGGGTGGCTCGATTTCCGAAAAATTATCATTTTTT
>QLPC01001458.1:0-17747 GCA_003314055.1 Lactifluus hygrophoroides | reverse complement strand
AAAGGATGGCGCCAAGCGACCCATACAAGATTACCAGTGTGTCAATCTATGGACGGAGTGAGATAGTTACCCAATGCCCAGGATCAAACAGATCCTGGAGCAGATGCACGGGAAATTCATCTTTACCACGCTGGACTTGAGGGATGGATACAACAACATTCGCATTGCTGAGGGCGACCAATGGAAGGCCACGTTCAAAACGCCCTTGGGGATATACAAACCAACTGTCCTGTTCTTTGGAATGTGCAATGCCCCCGCCACATGCCAGCGGATGATGGACAGAATTATGCTGCCAATAACAAATGAGTACCCAGGGGAAGTCTTCATCTACATGGATGATATTCTCATTGCCACAGGACCCGACCTGGTCAGGCACAGAGAGATTGTACACAAGGTGCTTGACCAGCTCAAAGCAGAAGACCTATTTCTTAAGCTCAGCAAGTGCCACTTTGAGCAGAAGAAGGTGGCTTACCTAGGCATTGAAGTCAAAGCAGGTCAGGTCAAGATGGATCCCACAAAAGCGGATGGACTCCTAGACTGGCCAGAGGAGCTACACACAGTTAAGGATGTCAGAAGTGCCATGGGGGTGTTCAGATACCAAAGGCCCTTCATCCCAGGGTACGCCAAGCTCATACGACCCCTCACCAACCTTGTCAAGAAGGGAGTGGCCTTCAAATGGACAGATGAATGCAGGAAGGCAATCCAGAAGTTGAAGGACTGCGTCAGGAACTGATCGAACCTGTCCAGACCAGATTACTCTAAGCCCTTCCACCTCGAAGTCAACGCCTCGGACTTCGCCACAGGAGCCATACTCTTTCAGAGAGACAAGCGTGGAAAGGCAAGAACCATAGGACACTACTCCTATACCTTCAATGAGGCAGAAAGAGGGTACCAAATATATGACAAGGAGCTCTTGGCCATAGTAAAAGGGCTCGAGAGATGGCGACACTTGCTGTTGGGGGCTGAACATCAAACTACTGTATACACAGACCACAACAACCTGAGGTATTACAGGGAACCGCATAAGATAAGCTGAAGAGTGGCAAGATATATCCCATGCCTGGCAGAGTACTGGTATACCCTAGTTCACAAATCAGGCAAAACTAATCATGCGGACGGCCTGTCAAGGTGGCCTGGATTGAACAAAGGAGAACAAGATAATGAAGACGTCATTGTTCTCCCTCCCCAGCTATTCCAGGAAGCCGTGCAAGTATTGAACCTTGAGGACCTCATGGTCACCAACCAGGACTCCCACGTTATCAGGGAATGGAAGAAGAAGTACCCTATTATAAACAACAGAGGCACATGGATGCTGGGGCAGAAGATAGTGGTGACAGGGGACCTGCAAACCAAACGAAAAATCTTGAAGAAATATCATGACCACCCAGCAATGGGTCACCCTGGAATCTCCCGAACAATTAGGGCGGTGGCTGAGGACTATTGGTGGCCAGGCCTCAAGGAGTTTGCCACCAGATACATCAGGGGGTGTGCTGTGTGCCAGAGCACAAAGCCAAGGACCACACAAGCCAAGCCACCACCCTTTCCCATCACAGCAACACCAAGGGGCTCAGCCATTTGAAACTATCGCCATGGACTTGATAGTGGACCTCCCAAAATCACAAGGGTACAACTCCATCCTTACCATCACCGACCATGACTGCAGCAAGGCGGCAATCTTCCTACCCTGTAATCAAACCATAACCGGACCAGGGGTAGCCCAGCTTTACGCCCAGCATGTCTTTCCCCACTTTGGGGTCCCCAAGAAGATCATTTGTGATCGAGACCCCAGATTTGTGTCAAAGTTTACCAAGGGGCTGTGCAAGGCACTGGGAATAGAACGGAACATCAGCAGTGCCTACCACCCACAAATGGATGGCCAGTCAGAATGGTCCAACCAGTGGCTGGAACAATATCTGCGCATCTATGGGAACTACCAACAAAATGACTGGGCAGAGCTTTTGCCCATAGCTCAATTTGTTCATAACTCATGGCCTAGTTCGACCACAGGGTTCACGCCATATCAACTACTCATGGGGTTCAATCCCAGGGTTCATGTCCCAAAGGAAATCCCAATGGGAGCACCAGCTTTGGAAGAAAGAAAGGGATTCCTAGTTCAGTTGAGAGAGCGCGCTCAAGACGCCATCAGAAAGGCACAATCAATGATAGAAGCCATGTATCACAGAAGAAAGGGGCAGAGATAGTTCAAACCTTACAAACTAGGGGAACAAGTGTGGTTGGAAGGAAAAAATTTGTGAATGTCACACCCAACCTGTCACGCCTCGGTTAGCTGCGTGTCAAGTTCGTTTGTTCGATTTCGGAGATTGGCCTCTTTACAGGCTCAGTGTCTTTGAGAGGAGAGGGTCTTTTGTCAACCAGAAGACCTAACTGGTGTTCAGGCCTGAGTCTTTCAGAGAACCAATAGATTTCACAGAAGAACAAGCTTAGGGCTTGTTCATTGAGATATGGGAGCTTATATACACTGCTGTTCGAAGCTACTGGTACATGCTACTGCTCGACAGAACACGGTAGGAACACGGTGGAACACACTGGAACGAGATGGAACGCGATAGACTATCATAGAACCTACGAGGTGTACGAGGTTACGCTCGTCACCTATCGGGTCACGTCACGGTTGGCGTGACACAACCAGTAAACTAGCCCCAAAATGATATGGACCCATGACCATTACCAAGGTCATATCTCTGGTGGCATATCAATTACACCTACCACCTGCCTGGAAGATTCACAATAGCTTCCACACTTCGTTACTGAGCCCTTACCATGAAACACTTGAACATGGGAAAAATTACCAGGAACCACCGCCTGATTTGATAGAAGGGGAACCAGAATTCAAAGTTGAAGAGATTCGAGGGTCAAGACGTTATGGGCGCAGAAAGGCACTTCAATTCCTAATACACTGGAAAGGATATAGTGATGCAGAGGACACCTGGGAGCCCAGCAAAAATGTGCATGCGGAAGAGCTAAAAAGGGACTTTTATCGAAAGAACCCAGCAGCTGCCCAACAGATAAATAGCCAGGAGCAAGAACAGGGAAGCCCCATGCCTTCTCACCCATCTGCTGCTCCTCATCATGGTCAAAGCCAGCATAGGTCTACTGTCCCCTCTCCATTTGTCCCCCCACAAGCATACCAATGGACCCGTCACAGGCCTAGGAGGGGCCTTCAATCACTACCATATGCAGCTGAGGTCAGACGGCAAGGTCAGGAAGAAGACAGTCAAGAAGCCCCAGAAGTGGAGCGGTCCAGGGCGCAGAGTCCCATGGCTGATGTACAGCCCACTTGGGAGGAGCTTGGAGGCGAGCCAACAGGCTTTCAGCAAACCCCCAGCGGAGACCGAGGCACACCGTTTCATCCCCCTCAAAATGACAAAGAATCTCAAGGGTCCAGGTGGGGAGGTATACGGTGCAGAGTCACAGGAGTTTGGGTGGCATGAGGTGGTTCGCCCATGCCGGGATTGGATCAAAGCACATCAGGAGTGGTCGATGAAGATAACCGCAAGTCTGCCAGTAGAAGAGTACAAATGTGCGTCTTCTGTGGAGGGAAGCACCCTAGGGGATCAGGCATGCAGTGCAGGTGGCAAAGAAAGTGCAACTTATGTGGAACAAGAGGACACTATGCGTCCATATGCACTAACCCACACGCGCATTGCGCGGAGTGGAGCTGCAGAGTGCCTTTAGGGCACCTATATCATGGGAGCTACTGTAGCTGAGGGGCCTTCTTCCATGCCCTTAAGTGGGTGGCGATCAAGGACGACTACAACTCAGAGCCGGAGTACGACTTAGTGGATCCCACGTGTGACTAGGTGCCTGAGGGGCCAGGCCGTGGAAAAGGGGGATAATGTTATGAGTACAGCAGAGGAAGGGGGCGTGGGAAGCATTTCCCATTAGTGGGATGGACTTATATAGTAGCCGCCGAATGTAGGATAGTCAAGGGGCGCCCAATTTGGCGCCACATTATGCAATCTCTTCATGACCCGAAGTCCTTGTAGTCTAGTAGTCTAAATCTTAAGGTACAAGGTTTAAGGTGGACTTACTCCACCTTGATCCGAGCCAGTCCCCAGCTGACTGGGGACTCCCTGTATTTAAGACGAACTCAAGCAAGCCATTAGGGCCAGCTTTGAGTTCTACCTTGTTCTCTGAATCACACTTTTGCCTTATACTCTCCTGCTCTTGCTGTCCCAGTAAGAGAGGTGGAGTAATCACTGTGTGCACTCAAGCTCAATCTTATCTGATCTTCTTCATCTTATCTACTCAAGGAGCGTGATATAATCACCCTCCACTCATCACATGCCTACACAGATAAGCGCTTGCTTATCTATCATCTTATCTGTTATCTCCCACGGTCACATGACAAGGTAGTAGCTGATTGCTTGCATCGTAATCAGCCACTCCCTCACTGTTTGATCTAGTGCTATCTAAGCACCGGCCCATGTGAGCCATAACATAGCTGATCTGAGCATCTGAGACTTACCTACAAGTCGCGTTGTCTGCATTAGGCAGGTAGCTGGACCAGGCCAAGCTGGTATATCTGCGTTCATCTCAACAGTTGCCTAGGGGTCTATCACAAGGCACAGGTTAATCACACCTGTAGCTCTTGGGCCTTGTACAACTGCACTGCACTAGAAATAGAGTAGATACATAGTAAGGTAGCAGCCATAAGGAACTGACACCCTTATGTAAGCAAAAAGGCATCCAAATCCTCTTCCTCTCTCCTCCATCATGCATCCTCAAATACATTATTTAAGCTGATCATTTGAAAGAGATGTTGAGACGGACGCAGACCACTGGCTCAGACTGGACTGGATACCTGCCTAAAGTGGATGATGTGACTTGTAGGTAAGTCTAGGACGCTCGGATCAGCCAGATCCCTAGAGCTGGAATAGCTGGTTCGCTTATCCATAGATGGAGCGCCCTAAGTGCTCCATGACAATTGGACTTCTAAATCAGGACTGCTAACGATCTCGATTACTGTATGAAATAGAATGGACTACTTAGAAGTAGTGTGATCATTAGGATCAATTATGTTTCAGATCTATTCAGTGCAATATTAAGTACTGCAGGATACCTTGCTACTGTATGATCGCACTCTATGTTTCATCCTTAGGAATGATCTAAAGGATTGTACACCTTCCCCTGGACTTCCTAGAAGTCCCTATTGTATGTTTCAAGTGCCCTGAGGCACAGACTTTTGATATGTTTATGTTCCACATACGAATTAGATCTCGTGACACTGTATACGTGATATTGTGGACACCTCTACTCACTCTTTTTGGATATTTGTACATATCTACACCATAGAGTATATAAATCCTCCTATGGGAGTGGGACAAACCCCATCTCCTACAGAGTAATCTAAACCTCTGTTCTCTCTACTCTCAGCACTGCGCTGTCCATCATAAACCTTTCATCACTGCACTTCATCAAGAGAGTAACATATAGTTTGTATTTTAGTCTTTACTTGGTAGAAATACTTGGAATTTAAGGTACCTATCACAAATTTGTGATTTTGCAAGGGAAAGCATTTAATGAGCATTTCAAGCCATTCTACACTAATTTGAGGAAAAAATGAGAAAAAAGGTGATGGCTGTGGCCACAGTTGTGATGTGACTGTGATGTTATGGTAATGGTCTCAATGCGGAATAGGTCACATACTTGACAAGGCAAAGGTAGCTGAAGCAGGCATCAAACATGAAGAGCCATGTGTAGAGGGTTTGGCACTTTTTTTTATGTGAAGATTCACAGAATATAATGTAATTTGTCATCTTACTGGGTGAATAAAAGAATTTAGAGTGTCAAAAATTTTGGTCCATGCAGGATTTGAACCCCAGACTATCTTACACAACACCAGTACTTACTGGAGCAAAAGTAATGACTTAACCACTAAGCCACCACAACTCAAAGTCCCTGTCCCTCTTACAGCTATAGAAGTACTTCAATAAATTTCTCACTCTCACTACTAAAGCCTTTTGGCCTCCAGCACTGACTTCATTATATGCTTATATGAACCCTGTGCACCAAAATGATGATAGCTGCTTTCACAATGTGTCACATGAACTTTAAATAAACCCTCAACCCCAAATTCACAAAGAAAAAAAAAACTCAATCC
Organism: Lactifluus hygrophoroides; assembly: GCA_003314055.1. NCBI lineage: Eukaryota > Fungi > Basidiomycota > Agaricomycetes > Russulales > Russulaceae > Lactifluus > Lactifluus hygrophoroides. The sequence continues at coordinate 11,623 of QLPC01001458.1, read as the reverse complement.
ACTCTGGCCAAAACATGTGACCTAAACCCTAGGGTTAGGGCTTACATAAGGGTGTTGGTTCCTTATGGCCGCTACCTTAGTGCAGATGTGTGGGTGGTGCCAGGGATAAGCACTTGTTTCCCCTGGTCTGGGATATCACCCAGATGGCACTGATATCCACATCTAAACTACTCAGTCATGTGCCTGGTAAAAGGCATTAACTAGAGATTTCATGGACCCACCATTGAGTAGTGGGTGTGCACATGTGCACCTTGACTCTGGGGAAGTGGCTGCTGGCTTATCTCTACCATGACTCCCCTATGGCCCTAAGCTGCAGCGGTAGCATACAAAGCTTGTAGTATCTACCATACACACTAGTAGCTACAGTGCATACAAGGGCAGGGCACTGTTGTTTGTGCTCTGAAGTACAGTTCCACAGACAGGGGGTAACACCCCATTTTACTTCCTGTTGTGTCTAAAGCAGCCTGTTGCTGACGCTCTACAGCAACAGATAAACTATCCCAATGTCTTCTTCAAAGACAGTGTCAGCACCACCTGACAACTCCTCCACCACTGCAGTACTTCCAGCAGACACTTCTGCCTCCACACGTATCTTGAATGCCTATAATGGCACATTCACTATCCCCCCAGGAGTATCCCTGGGACAATTTGATGGAACCAACTGGACCAACTGGTCTGGTACTTTCAAGGCAATACTAGCTATACAAGAGGCCGAGGATGTCCTCATTTACAACACAGCCCCCCAAGGTGTAGACCCTGTCAAGGCTCACATGGGCCTGATGCCTAAGTGGCAAGTCTTGACTTAGAGTAGGAAAAAGGAATACAAGAACACCAAGTAAACACTTAGTGCTGTAGTACAGAGGATTGAGTGGAAGCTAAGAGGCAGACACCTCAGAGGTTCCTTGAGTGGAGAGATAAGGAGGAAGATAAGAAAGATAAGGGAAAAGAAGATCAGACTTGATAAGACAAGAAACCAAGTGTGATTGTAAGAGATAAAGTAAGACTCGAAGTTGGGGAGTTCTCCCTCAACTTGGGCCTCCTTAAATACAAGGAATCCTAGTACTACAGCTACTAGGATTTGAGTCATCATGAGTCGTATGAGAGACATTTGTCCAGTCACTATGAGTCGCATGAGAAATACTTGTACAGTCATTGTGAGTCGCATGTGAACCATCAAGCCACTACTGCTGGCATAGCCTTAAGGGCCATCCAGCCACTACCAATACCTGCATATGGTCCATTTACCAATCAGCTGGCAGCTTCCAAAGCTCCAGCTCCCTGATCCTGCATAAGTCCATTCCGCACCAAGTCAGCACTATCCACGGGCAGGTGCACATGATCGCGAGAGTGTTCTTCCAGTACACTTGACACAGGTGTGCCCATGGCAGACCCTGATGAGTGGAGAAACCTGCAGAAGCATGTAAAAGCATATCTGCACCTCTACATCAGGCCTGATGTCTACTCCTACATTGCCTCTAAAATCAACTTCTCCACTGTCAAGGAGAAATAGGACCATCTTGCATCTGTATACAGTGGAGTGGCTAGGAGTACCGCAATCTTCAATAGCTGGATTGTACTCACCCAAGCCAAACTCAATGACTCTCAACCCCTTGTGCCTCAGCTCACAAAGTTGAATGGTGCATGAGTAGCACTTGCCAATGCTGAAATGGGGGTCACTGACCTCCAATATTGTCTTATACTCCTTCACGCACTCCCAGAGTCCTATGAGGCTCTGGCCTTGACCATACTAGCCAGCGGCTCACCTAAAAAGCTAAGCCACACCAAGATCACATCTCGGATACTAAATGAAGAGGGCCACCAGGCCAGGGGATCCACCTCCCTCAACAACATCAAGGGCAAAGCGCCCATTGGTGGTGGTGGCAAGATAGCCAAGAAAGATAAACACACTAATCTTACTTGCCACTACTGCAAGAAGAAAGGGCACATCAAGCCTGACTGCTGTAAGAAAAAGAAGGATGAGGTGGATGCAAAGAAGAAAGAAGGAGGTGGTGGTGGCACAAAGGCAGCCAATGCACATGTACTTGTAGAATCTACTGCCTCCATTGAGGAGGTAAATGATATGGATGTTTCCTTGTGTGCTGCAACCAAGTCACATTGGATGCTCAACAGTGGTGCTACACACAATTAAAAGGCATTGTATGCCTGGGTGATAAGTCCACTGTCAAGCAAGTAGGAGTTGGATCCATTAAGATTAAAAGCCTAGGTGTGCAAATCACACTAAGTGATGTGCTCCACATCCCCGCTGTAAAAACATGCTTCCTTTCAACAGGAGTGTTGGCAGATAAAGATGCTGAGACCACCTTCAGTAAGGAAAAGGCAAAAATCGTCCTCAATGGGCGTTGCATTGTGACAGGATATAAAGAATCTAAGCTCTACTGGCTTGATTTTGCACCTATGTCCCTAAACTTGCATGCAAAAAGTGCATCTACTTCATTAGACATTTGGCATCAGCACATGGGACATATGTCTCATGCTACACTAAAAGTGCATGGTCCCTCTGCTGTAAAAGGCATGGACCTTAATGGTGCAGACCTGGCAGTCCCTACAGTCTGCCATGGTTGTGAGACTGGGAAGTCAACCTGGAAACCCTTCTCTCACTCAAAAGATAAAACTACAAAAATACTAGAACTAGTACACTCCAACTTAGCTGGTTCAATGCAGACCAAGTCAATGCAAGGCTGTTTTTATACTGCCACTTTCATAGATGACTATTCACATCAAGCAGTAGTGTACTATCTCTGCACTAAGGACCAGTTTGTAGATGTGCTCAAAAAATTCTTATCATGGGCTGAAAACCAGTCTTCCCAAAAAATGTGCACTCTCAGGTCTGATCATGGGGGGGAGTATTTAAATGCAAAAGTCAAAAGTGTACTTGAAGAAAAGGGTATTGAGCACCAAAAACAATGCCAAATTCACCTCAACAGAACAGAAAGGCAGAGTGATTTAATCACACAATTATGGACAAAGCCATGGCAATGCTACACCAAGCAGGTCTGTCAAATGGCTTCTGGCAATATGCTGTGGACACTGCTGTCCATGTCTATAATCACATGCCTACACATTCACTTGAGTGGTGCACACCCCATGAAGTCTGGAACCCTGGTCACATTCCTGACATATCTTATCTACATGTCTTCAGATGCAAAGCATATATGCATGTGCACAAAGATGACCACAAAAAGCTGGATGCAAAGGCCATTGAGGTCATGTGTCTAGGGTACAAGCCTGGTAGTAAGGGATACCAGCTATGGGACAAACGTACTCACTCTGTCAAAGTGTCCAGGGATGTGACATTCAACAAGAGCAGCTTCCTGTCCAGACTTGAGCCTGAGACAACTAGCAATGTCTCAAATGCACCTACTTCTCTCCCTATTCCATTCTTTCCAGTGTATGTATGATGAACAGCAGCAAGTAAAGAGTTTAGAATAACAGCTGGTAGCTGAGAGTGTGAAGAGAACAGAGTTTGTATTGCTCTGTAGGAGATGGGGTTCATCCCACTCCCATAGGAGGCATTATATACTTTTAGGTGTACATATGTCCAAATACACAAAAAGAGTGAGTACTGGTGTCCACAATATCATGTTTACAGTGATGCAAGATAGAAACAATACGTAGAACATATCCACACCAAAAGTCCGTGTCATGGGACACTTGAAACATACAATAAGGGCTTCTAGCAAGCCCAAGAGAGTGTTTGCGATCCTTTAGATTGTTCCTATGGATGAAACAGTTCTGATCTATGTAGACAATCATACAGTAGGTAGGTATCCTGCAGTACTTAATATTGTGTTAATAGATCTGAAACCTAAGTGATCACAATGATCGCAGTACTTCTACAAAGTCTATTCTTTTCCATACAGTAATCGAGATCATTAGCAGTCCCAATATGGAAGTCCAATTGTCTTGGAGCACTTAGGGTGCTCTGTCTATAATAAGCGAACTGGGTACTCTGGTTCCTAGGATCTAGCCGATCCAAGCATCTGAGACTTACCTACAAGTCACGTCGTCTGCATTAGGCAGGTAGCCGGACCAGGCCAAGCCGGTATATCTGTGTCCGTCTCAACAATGTAGAGCCTCACCAGCCTACAATGCCACCTACTGCTAGAGCACTGTCCCCCACTCCCATCAGCAGATTGACATTTTTCTTGTCATCTTGTCAAAGCTTTTCAAGGCTTTTCAGCTTGTCACAAGCTGGCAAGCTGCTACAAGTCATGACAAGATGACAAGATGACAAGATGAGTGATGTGATAAAGACAGCTTGACAGCTTGGAAATAATCTGTCCATGCCAAGAATCGAACTCCCAACATCAAAAGAAATTATGTCATCAGTGTGGTGTGGCACACCTTAACCACTACACCATAGCAGTAATTGTTTATAATATCACTAAAATCTATACATCATACAAAATGTCAGAATTATTGTCTCAAGTGCCAGGGAATGATAAGTAAGAGTCAACTGTCTGTTATGGAGCTATTTAGAAAAGGAGAAAAAGTATCGTGCCCTTTCAGGGCCTGTATCTGTCAAGTGATCCGTATACGATCCTATATGTACGATTCCTTATGTAGGAAGGTGTGGCGGGGGGTCTTACCTGGTTCTCAGGGGGGGTCTGGTCGGGGCATCGGTTGTGGGGGGCGGTAGTGCGCCTGGGTGTTCTGGAGGAAGTTGGCGAGGTTTTCGCCTCCTTCTTGTGTGTGAAAAAGATAATGCAGCGTTTCATGGCCGTCTTGATAAGGTATCCCTTTGATCCAGGAAAAGTGGGCAGTGGAGGATGGTATGTAGCGGGTTATATGGATACAGCCTCGCATTTTCTTCTGCTTCGAAGCAGGGGCATGTGTTGTTGTTGTCGGTGCCCTCTCTGAAGATGTCTGAGTAGTTGGCTGTGAATGCGTGACCGGAAGAGAGTTGTATGATAGTGGATAGGAGATGTCGGTCACCCTTATCAAGCGCTGCCTGTAAGAAGGCTGGATGGTCCTGGTTATCCAGGGGGGGTTGTGTGGGTTGCCAATGCACGAGGGTGGATGGTTTGGGCTGGACATAGTCTGCTGCCCAACGAGTGAATGCCGTGTTTTTAGCCTCGAAGGCCAGCGCGTCACGTGTGGCTTCCTGCGCGTCTACTGCTAGTTGCTCCAGAACCTCCGCGGAGTTGAGCCCCTTCTTCCTAGACCACTTGCATGAGAACCAGTGGAGATCAACCCTGTGGTTTAGCGTAAGTATAGTAAGTGATTCCTGGATCTGCAGTGCTATCCCCTGTAACTTGCAGGGGGACGCTCTTATCATGTCATTTAAAGTATGTAAGTACAGAGAAAGCATGATGATTCTGGCACCTGATCTGGGTTCCTGCTGGATTAGGGACGTTAGTCCCTTCTCCACCGCTAGGAGGATTGCCTCCCTTGCGTTGTTCACTCCCGCCCATCCTGAGTCCAATACGGCCCGGCCATCATGTGCGATGAAGGCTCCCGTGTGGGAGTCGGGGGTAGGAAGGAAGTCCAATCGTATAGTATACACATCAGGGGATGGGAAGAAAAGTGCCTTAAGGGTGGAGTCTCGGTCTTTTTTAAGTTCGGGGAAGAGATTTGGGTGTATCCACACCGATGCTCCTTTGTAAATACGGGGATCTGGTGGTATGTATGATTCGAGGAGAGCGGTCATGTTGGTTGTAATGTTAAGAGCTGGTTGGACGACTGCTTTTAAAGCCAGGTCGTGTACGAGAGGTATAGTAAGGGGGGAGTCCGGAGGCAATTTTTTAATTCTGTCCTCGGCCCCCTGTTGGAGTTGTTCGAGTACGTACTTTATAGGGGGTATTGCAAGAGCTACGTAAATGTGAAGCATTGGTGTGGTTCGGAAACAGCCGCTTACGTGGCGCAGGGCCTCATTTTGGGCTACCTGCAGATCCTGTAGCAAAGATTTTGTCAGTTTCTTGGCCCACACTTGGGCCCCGTATGTGATAATCGGTCTAATGACCCCGTTGTATACCTGTCTCCAGCTCAGGTGGTCTAAGCCCTTGATTGAGTTACCTAACAGGGCCAGTCCCCTTGCGGTGGATTTGGCCCTGTTTGTGATGACCTTGACGTGCTTGTCCCATCGTAACCTTTCATCAAAGAAGAAACCGAGGTATCTGACGGTTTTGGCGATTTTTACCTGTACGGTTCCCCTCTCTGGGTCCTTGTAAGTGAATCCAGTTGGGGGCGGGGCAGGGTCCCGTCGACTCCTGGTGTTGTGTTTCCTGGTGAAGATCATGACTTCTGTTTTGCTTTGATCCGTGGAGAGCCCAATGTGCTTCAGGGCCTCTAACATGTCTTCTAGGGCCCGTTTTGCTTTGTCCAGCGCGGACCTTCTGGTTACCCCCGCGGCGAAGATGGTGCCGTCATCTACGTACATGCTTAGCCCAGAGTACTCCCACTTCTCTTGGAATCGTTTGAGGATGGGTGCGGTATATAGCGCGGATAAGAAGGGTGATAGAGGGGATCCCTGTGGGGTCCCGAACGATGTTACGAACGGCTCATCCGTCTCCTCATTGTACTTCATTGCGAGGCTTCGACCAGTGAGAAAGTCCACGGTCCATAAAGTTCCACTTTCTCACCCACTGAAAACATGACTTATGATTTTTTTGTGATGCAAGTTCAAATTTTTGCCCATGCCTCTCCTTCCTCAAGCCTCTCCAGCCTCTCCAGGCCTCTCCCCCATCTCTACCCGTTTGGCTGCTACGCGTGCAGCTGTTTTTGCAGCTCCCACACTGCAGCAGCGCTTAGCTGCACCACAGGCAAGTTTCTTTTTCTTCTTCCCTTTTTTAACTGATATTTTTTGTAGTACTTTTTTCACACTGCAGCCGCCATGACGACCACATACCACAAAATGACCCAACGGATTGTGTCCCACCCATAACACGACAACGTGACAGCAACACAGCACAACACGGTGATTATTTTATTTTTTCAACTGACAATCTGCTTTTGCAGATTGTTTAATGCTGCAGCCACACCCACCATCCCCCCACTGCTGCCAACATGGTGGCAGCAGCCTTTATGTGCAGTGCTCCTTGCCATTGCCTCCAGCAGCCTCACTGCTCCTCCTGCAACGACAGCGACAGCAACTACCACAACCACAACCACAACCACCACAGTGCGGCAACAGTGACGATGACTGTGACCACCACCACCACCACCACAACTGCAACCACAGCCACAGCACGACAACAACTGCGACCATCACCATCACAATGACCACGACCATGACTATGACTGCGACCGCAACCACAACCACCACCACCACCACCACCACCACCACTGCAACCACTGTGACCACCGCAACCACCACCACCACAATGACTGCGATGATGACGACGACCACAACCACCACCACCACAGCGTAACGACTACCATGATCACCACCACCACCACCACCACCACTACAGCGCGACAACTACAGCAACCACCACCACCACCACCACCGCAATGACTGCAACCATGACCACAACTGTTAGGGTAGGACGTTCCCTTCTGTACGACTTGTACGTCTTTGTTTGACAGAGACAAGTGAACGTTCGGTACTCAAGTTAAGAGCAAGAGTTCGGGTGATTCACAAGGTAAAGGAGGGACTGGAATGCGGGCACCCAGTACAGGAGTTTGAAGGTCAAGTCCTGTTTATTGAGAAGGACTAATCTGTAGTACCAGGTAGTATCGTACAGGTTTATATAGCTAATGTTACAGTGAGGTCATCGGAGCACAGTGGAGTCGATGATATCATCAGTGGGACTCCCTTAGTAATAGTACGTCAGGGTGGAGCATGGAGTAACACGTCATGGTGGAGTAACACGTCATGGTGATGGGAAGGCTGTGCAGCAAGTGGGACAATCACAGGGTAAGGGGATGGGAAGGTGCACAGTCAGAGGAAAAGAAAATAAGTCCGAGTACGTATCATAACATTATCCCCTTTTTAGGGAGGATTGTCCTCAATCCTAACAATCGTAACCTTGGCTATAGTCCTCATAAGCGTCGTAGGCATACTCCCAATACTTATCATCTTCTGGTTGGGCTCGTGGGCATTTTTGATGACTGTACTTTTTGGCGCGGCATTCTTGAAAATCTTCACAGCGGTAATGGGGGAAGCGACACGTTTCCGCGCTGTGTCCCTTGCTGTCGCAGAGATGACAATAAGAATCCCAGATGCATACCTCCCGGGTGTGTCTGAGGCGGTGGCATCCTTCACAGCGATGCCGAGCTTCCCAGTTCTTTGGGCAGAATTTTCGGGTATGTCCATGTATGGCGCACATGGTACATACGGGGCCTTGAGGCGGCCAGTTAGGGACTAGGGGGTTAGTGGGTGTAGTGGTGTTATTGGATGAGGAGGATGTGGATGCCGCCTGTTGGTTTTGGGCAGCCTTAGGGGCGGGTTCGTCATGGGTTTGAGGGAAACAATTGGCGCGTCGGGGGTAAGGGTGATAACGAATTGGAGTAGGGAGTGGTCGGGTGTCGTTGATTTTTGATATAAAATTGGTGGCTTCCAGTCGCTGCTGCGCCTCTTGCCAAACCTTTCGTTCCTTGAATGCCAGGTCTTGTTGGCGGCAGGATTCTATAAGGGCCAGTGTTTCCCTAGTGCAAGCGTGGTGGAACCTTTCTACTTCTGCCTTGATACGCAGGTCGCCCAGTTCCTCGATAGCGGTGTCTATTTCTTCTTTACTTGGTGATCCAAAGTAAAGTCATGCTTGTTCTTGGTCGGTCATACGAGGGTGGATGTCTTCGACAGGGGGAAGGAATAAATCTTCACCATAGATGTGATGGTTAGGCCCTTCGGTAAGTAATATTTTGGGGTTGGGGCCAGGTTGGTACTTGATATACTTGGCAACTTCTTCTTGCCAAGTTTCTTCATTCAAGATGGTGAGGTTAAGGAAGTGAGGGTGTGCGGGAGTGTTGTGTAGCCAACCTGCCATAGGGTTGGTTTCTGGTGTGGGTGAACGTGGTGCGTAGGGGACCTCTCCTTCTTCGTCGGGAGAGGTGGAACGGGTTGGTGATGGTAGTGCAGTGAAAGGTTGAGCTCGGGGGGACAGGGGATAGTTGGATATAGCGAGGTGTTGGGGGGTGTGTTGGTCATTGAGAGTGCCATCCTCGTTATGGCCTCTCCAATGGGTATCTAGACGTTCTTCGATACGGTTGAAATGTTTTAGTTTCGTACCTGCAGATCCCATCGCCTCCATCATGGATCCTAACATGGTGCTGCAGGAATTGGTAAGATCTTCAGCAGCTTGTGACGCTGCTTGTCGTGTGACTTGCCACCAAGTGGCGTGGTTATGGTCGTAGTGATGGAAGATGGTGTACTGGGGGTCAATCGTTTCTTCAGGCTTTAATTGGTAAAAGGCCTGGGTGAAGAGGGTCTGTTCGTGTTTGTTCCGGTGATTGAAGATATATTTGCCAATTTTCTTTTCTACTTGTTTCTTTATGTCGTCACTTGGTTTGATGGTGGGGATAGGCCAGTGTTTCATCTCCCCTTTGGGTTCCCAATCTGGGGAGATGGGTCGGATGGTATCGGTGTCGTTATCGTCGATAATTGAGGGAGGAGGGGAGTTGGTGAGGGAGGTAAGAGGTGAAGAGGGGATAGTGAGAAGAGTAAGGTCGTTGGTGGTCTGCATGGTAAGTAGTGTGGGATGGGGATTTCGTATCATACATATCGTCGGGTATATATAGTGCTTCACTTTGTCGCTGTTGGGTGTTGTTGGTGGAACTTTACGATCAGTTCTGGAGCATGAATGTCATCATCATTTTCCCATGTGTTGTCGGAGTTGGGATATCCTTTCCACTTGATCAGATATTGGAGCTTCTTATGTTTTCCAAATCTTCTCGAATCCTTTACGGCTTCTACTTCGTATTCCTCTTGTCCGTCGATAAGGTCAGGTGGTGGCCTCGTGTAGTTGGGGCCGTGGGTCATCGTTTCTTTATAAGGGGTGAGAAGGGAGATATGGAAGACATCGTGTATTTTCCATGACAGGGGGAGTTTCAATTGATACGTCACGTTGGAGAGTCGTTTGGTGATCTGGAAGGGTCCATGACGTCGAGGGGCTAGTTTTGTGGTTGGGTGCGTGGTTTTAAGGTTTGTCCCCTCGAGCCAGACCTGTTGTCCCTCTTGATAAGGTGTGAATTTCTGTGGAGTTCGGGCCATGAGGCGTTGGGCCCAGACCATTGCTTGGCGAGCTTCCTTCCGAAGTTTCTCCATTATGGAGATTCGTTCTTCTACTGCGGGGTTCTCGGTGACTTTGGGGGTCCACTGGCTTCTGGGGTTGTATCCCATGAGGAGTTCGAATGGGCTTTTCTTGGTGGTGTGACTTGGCCAGGTGTTGAGAGCAAATTGGGCGTAAGGGAGCCACTTGGCCCAGTTATTTTGTTGTTGGTTGACCCAGAACCTAAGGTATTGTTCTAGTTTTTGGTTCGTTCTTTCTGATTGACCATCCGTTTGAGGGTGGTATGCGGTGCTAATGTTCTGTTGGATGTCGAATCGTTTGCATAAGTTCGTAATGAAGGAGGATATAAATCAGGGATCTCGGTCGGATATGATGCGTCGGGGAATGCCGAAATGTTTGAACACGTGGTCCAGGTATAGTTTGGCTACTCCTGGTCCGTCGATGGTTTCGTTGCAAGGGATGAACAGGGTCATTTTGGTACAATCGTGATCGGTAATTGTGAGGATGGTGTCGTATTCATCTGATATTGGGAGTTTAGTGATGAAATCGAGAGCTATCGTTTCGAAGGGGAGGGAGTGTTGAGGTGTAATTGGTACTAGTGGTCGCAGCATTTTGTTGGTGTTGACTTTGTTTTCTTGGCATTTTGCACAACCTTGCACATATTCCTTGATGAATTTGTACATATCGGGCCACCAATAGAGTCATCAGATGAGTGCGAAAGTTGTTGAAATGCTGGGGTGGCCGGCAGTTGGTGTGTCATGATGGAAGTGTGCTATCCCCTTTTTAAGGTTGTTGGGTCCCACAACAACCATGGCATCGCCCTTCCAGTAAAGGGAGTTGTATTTGGTGATGTCGTACTTTGGGATCCAAGTACGGAGTACGTCGTTGTTCCTTGCTTGTTCGATGGTGATTTCACTGAGGAGTTTATCATACGGTGGGTCAGATTGGATAGTGTTAGCGAATAGTGATGCGGGGAGGACGATTATTTCGTCATCTTTGGTGGTATCTCCATAGTCCGGTCTTCTTGAAAGGGCGTCTGCGCGTTTGTTTTCGGTGCCTTTTACGTGGTGGATTTCAATGTTGTATTCTTCTAATTCCATGGCATAACGGGCCACTCTTCTTGACATGGTTTGTTTTTCCTTCCATGTTTGCAGTGCCTTGTGGTCGGACCATACCTTGACTTTGTATGGAGTTCCAGCCACAAAATGTCGCCAATTTCGTAAGGCCCATATAATGGCCAGTAGTTCTTGGTCATAAGTAGCATACCTCTGTTCTTCCTTGCTGAAAGTTTTCGAGTAGTAGGCTACTACTTGGGGTTTTTTACGGGGGTCCCGCTGGAACAGGACTGCACCCATTGCGACTTTTGACACGTCGGTTTCTATTTCGAATGGTTGTTCGAAATCGGGTTGTTTTAAGGATGGGTATGCAGTGGC
>QLPC01001444.1:2247-15194 GCA_003314055.1 Lactifluus hygrophoroides | reverse complement strand
AAGACCTGATCGGTTTTTAGTCCCATCTACATTTTTGACTGGTTTGGGGAGGGGGAGACGGAGGGGTTTGAATCCTAGTCTTTTTACGGTTCGGTGGTCCATGAAGTTCGTGGTTGCTCCTGAATCTAGGAGAGTTTCTTCTTCGGCCGTTGAGCATGCTGATTGCAGAGAGGTTGGTACTTTCATTGAATTTCGTTTTGATACAAATACAGCATTTACTCGAAGCGCTCGTACCCAGGCCGTCAGGTTGAGCTTCCTAAAAACCCCCTTGAGCGAAGGCTTGTGCCAAAAACTCTTCCTTCTCTTTGTTCGACATATTATTAATCATACCGATGATTTCCTGTGGTCCGGAGACAACCGTTTCCTCGTTGCTCTGGACATCTTCTTTGTTAGGGTAGGACGTTCCCTTCTGTACGACTTGTACTTCAAGTGTTGGCAGAGGCACGTTATCGATCGGTGCTCAAGCTAAGAGCAAGAGTTCGGGTGGTTCACAAGATGAGAGGAGGGACTGGAATGCAGGCACCCAGTAGAGGAGTTCGAGTCAAGTCCTGTTTATTGAGAAGGACTAATCTGCAGTACAAGGCAGTATCCTACAGGCTTATATAGCTATTGGTACAATGATGTCATCGGAATATAGTGGAGCAAGATGAGGTCATCGTGGGGCCTCTTAGTAAGAAGTGGAGCGGGCTGAGTAAGAAATGGAGCGGGCTGAGTAAGGGTTGGAGTAATGATGTCACAATGATGTAGAAGGCTGTGCGATAAGTGGAGCAGTCATGGAGTCAATGGAGAGGGGAGGTGCACAGTCAGAAGAAAAGAAATCAAGTCCAAGTACGTATCGTAACATTATCCCCTTTTTAGGGATGATTGTCCTCAATCTTCAACAATCGTAGCCTTGATTGTAGTCCTCATACGCGTCGTAAGCGTACTCCCAATATTTGTCATCCTCGGGTTGGGGATGCGGGCATTTTTGATTACTGTACTTCTTTGCCCGACACTCCTTGAAGTCCTCGCAACGGTAGTGGGGAAAGCAGCAGGTCTCCGCGCTGTGTCCCTTGCTATCGCAAAGGTGACAGTAGGAATCCCAGATACATACTTCCCTTGTATGTCCAAGGCGGTGGCAGCCTTCGCAGCGATGACGGGCTTCCCAATTTTTGGGGCAGAATTTTCAGGTGTGTCCATGTAGGGCGCACATGGTACATACGGGGCCTTGAGGTGGCCAATTGGGGACGAGGGGATTAGTGGGGTTAGATTCTTGTTGGGATGTTGACGCGGTCGTGGAGGAGGATGCAGCTTCTTGGTTTTGAGCTGCCTTGGTTTTGGGTTCGTCGTGATAGTCGGGGAAACAATTGGCGTGACGAGGATAAGGATGGTAACGAAGGGGGTGTGGTAGTGGTTGGGTATTTTGCAGTTTACCGATGAAGTCAGCGGCTTCCAAGCGTCGTTGAGCGTCTTGCCAGATCCTTCGCTCCTTGAAGGCCAAGTCTTGCTGACGACGAGACTCGATCATGGCTAGGGTTTCTCTGGTGCAGGCATGACGGAAGCGTTCTACTTCGGCTTTGATACGTAGATCGCCTATTTCTTCAACGGCGGCATCGATTTGTTCCTTGGCGGGTGACCCAAAGTAAAGTCGCGAGAGTTCTTGGTCCGTCATACGGGAGTGGGTGCCGTCAGGGTTGGGGAGGAACAAATCTTCTCCATAGATATGATGTCCCGGTCCCTTGGTGAGTAACACCTTTGGGTTAGGGCCGGGTTGATATTTTATATACTCAGCTAATTCTTCTTGCCAAGTATCTTCGTTCAGGATGGTGCACTTCATGAAGTGGGGGTGCGCGGGGTTGTTGTGTAGCCAACCCGTCATGGGGTCGCTTTCTGGTGAGGGAGATCGGGGTGCATAGGGGACTTCTCCTTCTTCATCGGTGGATTCGGAGCGGATAGGTGATGGTAGTCTGGTGAAGGGTTGAGCGTGGGGGGACGGAGGAAAGTTTGATATGGCGAGGCGTTTAGGAGTATGTTGGTCGTTGAGGGTGCCATCCTCGTTATGGCCTCTCCAGTGGGTGTCGTGTCACGCTAACCGTGACGTGACCCAACATGGAACGGGCGTAACCCCGTGACCAAGATCGTTCCGTCTCCTTCTCATACGTTCTACTGTATTCCGTCATGTTCCGCGTTCGTCTACCACGATCCAGCGAGCACTGGTAGCTTCCATAGCTTGTGTATATAAACCCGCGTATGTCAATGAACAAGCCTTAAGCTTGTTCTTCTGTGAATCTATCAGGTTTCCAGTCGTAACCAGCCAGACAGCCTTATCCTCTGTAAGACAAAGGGATATCTCATCTCAAGTGCACTAGAGCTTGCCCTATAAGCCAGACTACGACTCGAACAACCCCCGAACTCGACGCGCAGATACCTGAGGCGCGACATTAGAACAAGCTTAGGAAACAACACCCGATTGACCCAGCCGAACGCCATGATGACAACGGTTAGCCGCGACTGGCGGGTTATCCGCCTCGGCGACGCAAAACCGACTGAGGTCGAACTAGCCGCGCTTACGCTCCCATTCGAGATCACACCCGAACAAGAAAACAATGTGCCACTGCAATTCCGACGCGATTCGCAACAAGACGAGATATTCATTTTTCACCTCACTCCGGACAACGACCAGGCCCCTTGGATTGGCTACTTCTGTTACTACAATAACGCCAAGCTAGCCATATCGAACGTGTTCGGAGTATGGTTCGAAATTCGACGTCGCGAGAATACGTGGGAAGCGTATCGAGTCCTACGAGACTCGTTCTATTGCAAGCACTCCCTGATGAAAGGGGTAGACCTCGCAAGGCTGAAAGCCTCTGGGGTGCCTCTCCCGTCGCGAGGACCATCGCGCGCCCCCTCCCGAACTGAGAGCCGTGCTGAAAATATCGAAGTCGTCACCGCACCCGAAGGAGACGACGCGATGCAAGCGCGATCATCAAAAACCGAACGAGGAACGACCGGAAGAGGACCTCGACGCCCACGGGGAACCGGGGACGACCCGTTCGGACTCGGCGACCTAGACCCCGACGAGGATGAAGCCAAGCCGAAGAACGTCAGGCTTGAAGGAATTCCCCCCGACCGATACGACGGAGACCGTCGTCGAACCACGAAATTCCTCACCCAGTTCAAGCGGTTCATGTTAATGAACCGAGACGCTACCATCGCGCGCGACCCGTTCAAACGCGCGGCCTTCTTCCTGAGCCTCATTGAAGGACCAAAAGTGGAAGGATGGACCGAGAGGAACTACGAACTATTAGATAGGATCGAAAGGGGGCAAGAACAACTCCTCATCGGAACGACGCCCTGGGACGTCATCGAGGGTGACTTCCGCCGATCGTTCACCGACTACGCGGCCCACGAACAAGCCCTCGAGGACTTGAGGAAACTCCGGATGATTGACGGGGCCGTTGACGAGTATATCGCGAAATTCCAGCTGCTCGCTCACCGCGCTGGCATCGACGTCGACGATCCCATGGCAATGACCCTGTTTGCCCAAGGATTACCAGCCCAACTCGCCGACGCCTGTATCGATCGTGAAAGCCCCGAGTCTTTCGAACAATGGAGTCACGCGGCGCAAACACAGAACAAGAACTATCTGCAGAAACAAGCAATTAAGAAGGGGAGAAACGCAGCACACCCAAATTTGACCCCACGAAACCCCCAAGGCTTTTTCTGGCGCCGCCCGAACCAGTCGGGCAACGCCGGGAACGCGGCACGACCACGACTCCCGCCGCGTGACCCCAACGCAATGGACACTAGCGCCGGGGCCGCCCGAAAGGCAACCACCGAAGCGGAAAAAGAAAAACACCGCAAAGAAGGGAGATGTTACGAATGCTCCCGTCAAGGTCACGTGGCACGAAACTGCCCTGACCGAAAGCCACGCATCAAAGTAGCCGATTCCCACGCTGCCCCGGACGCGTCCGAAACGTCGCAGAAGATTCCCACGCCGCCTCAAAGTGTCCAAGGGTTAGCTTCCACACTCCTAGCCCTGTCAGACGAAGACCGGGAAGAATTCATCAAGTGCATGAGGGCACAAAACGAGGACATGGGTTTTCAGAACGCCTGAGTGCCGTAGCTCTCATTCGGGCGTGTAGTTCTAACACTGTATATGTCTCCAAGAATCGATCAATACGAGTGGATTTGATTTGTTATGTTGGAGACGAATGAGCTACGACAACCGCGCTCTTCGATACTGGCGCGACCGAAAACTTCATACATCCAAGAACCTTGGAAGCATACAACATAACACCGCGAAAATTGGCACGACCAAGAAAAGTAACCAATGTTGACGGGACCATTAATGCCTCCGGCACGGTGACGGAAGGAGCTGTGATAGCACTCACACACCAGGGTCGGACCCAACAGCATGTCTTCCTCGTCGCCGACATAGGGGAAGACAACTTCATCTTAGGGTACCCCTTTGGCGAGAGTGCACAACCAACTATCGACTGGGAAAAAGGACGCATCGGTGGACCAGTATGGATGTACCAAGACATACTACGACTCCCCGCGAAGATAAAAGTGGCCCAAGAAGAACAGCTCTTCTATCTCCCCCTAAAACGAACTACCACGGTAGCCCAACAGCTGGCCGCACAAGCGATCGACAAGACAAAGCGACACTGGACCGAGCTAGTCCCCGAAGCATACCACCCCTACGGGAAGGTCTTTGAGGAAGAGGCATCTGAACGGTTCCCAGGAAAGCGACGGTGGGACCACGCCATCGAACTGAAACCCGACGCCCCCTCATCCCTCAACTGCCGTATTTATCCCCTCTCACCCAAAGAACTCGAGGCGCAAAAAGAATTCCTCGCATCGAACCGACGACTAAAAAGGATCCGCAGGTCGAAATCACCATACGCAGCAGGATTCTTCTTTGTCAAAAAAAAGGACGGAAAGTACAGACCAGTCCAAGACTACCGACCACTCAACAAATGGACCATCCCCAACAAATACCCCCTCCCACTAATCACCGACCTAGTCCAAGAACTATCGGGCAAAGAGCTGTTTACGAAGTTCGACGTCCGATGGGGCTACAACAACATTCGTATCAGAGAAGGAGACGAGTGGAAGGCCGCGTTTAAAACAAGCGAAGGACTCTTTGAACCGACCGTGATGTTCTTTGGGCTCACAAATTCACCAGCAACCTTCCAAACGATGATGGACGATATCTTCCAAGAAGAGATCGCCCAAGGATGGCTTAAAATATACATGGACGACATGGTCATAGCCACAGAGAACGACGCCGAAAAACATAAAGCCAAAGTGACGAAAGTACTACGAAAGCTACAAGAACACGACCTCTACCTAAAACCAGAGAAATGCTCCTTTAGCCAACAAGAAATCGAATATCTTGGTATGATCATCGGCGGAGGACGAGTCAAAATGGACCCCATCAAGGTAGAAGGTGTCCGCAACTGGGCAGAACCAACTACCCTCAAAGAGCTGCGAGGCTTCCTTGGGTTCTGTAACTTCTACCGTGCCTTCATTTCAAAGTATTCCGATCTCGCACGACCATTGAACGACCTGACGAGAAAAGGGCACCAATGGCACTGGGGTCAACCCCAGCAAGACGCCTTTGACGCCCTGAAGGAAGCCTGTACGACCTACCCAGTCTTACGGACACCCGACTGGAACAAACCATTCATCCTGGAGACTGATGCCTCCGGTTATGCGATCGCAGCAGTTATCGGCCAAGAATTTGATGACGGTCTGCACCCAATCGCCTTCTACTCCCGCAGCCTAGTAGAAGCGGAACACCGTTACGACATTCACGATCTCGAACTTCTGGCCGTTGTCTTTGGCTTCAAACAAGGGCGCGCGCTCTTCCTCGGAGCCCGCCACCCCATCGACGTCCGCACAGACCACAAGAACCTCGAATATTTCAAGGTCCCTCAGAAGGTCACCAGCCGTCAAGCCCGCTGGTTTACCTTCCTACAGGACTTCGACTTCAAGATCTCCCACATCCCCGGTCACACCAACACACTCCCCGACATCCTCTCTCGTCGCTCAGACCTTAACAAGGGGGTGATTGAGAACGAAGAACCTCGCATCCTCCTCCCCCCTTCCCTCTTTTCCTCCCAACCGACCACCCCCCTCCGCTCCCTTCTGTCGAAGACCTATATGCCCGACGACCTAGCGCAACGACGAACCTTACTGCAGCGCATACATGATACACCAGCAGGGGGTCATCCAGGGATAGCCAACACTTGGGACCTAGTACGGCGACGATACGAGGGCCCCAGACTGAGGGAGTTCACCGAGCAGTATGTAAAAGGATGCGCCGTCTGCCAAGAAACGAAGAGCCGCCCAATACCCAAAGCACCGCTCCAGAGGTTTGACACTGACGTCACCGCAGGCCCCTTTCAACTTGTCTCGATGGACCTGATAACCGACCTACCACCGATCGAGGGGTACGACGCCATACTCACCATAGTCGACCAAGGATGTTCCAAGGCAGCCAGATTCCTCCCCTGCACCAAAGAAATCGACGGACCAGGTGTCGCCCAGTTATATCTACAAAACATCGTTCCCTGGTTTGGAATGCCAAAGAGAATTATCTCCGACCGCGATCCACGCTTCACGTCAGGGTTCTCCCGAGCGATGGCAAAGGGACTAGGGGTCCAACAAAACCTGTCTACGGCCTTTCACCCCAGAACCGATGGACAGACAGAACGCATGAACGCATGGCTAGAACAGTATCTTCGACCCTGGACGACCACCCAACCAACGATCTGGGCCCAGCTACTTCCCATCGCCGAATTCGCCCATAACTCGTGGAGACACGACGTAACGAACGCCACACCACACGAACTCCTCATGGGCTTCAATCCCCAAGTACATATCGAGGAAATCAGTGACCAAGTCCCCGCGGCGAAAGAACGCATGGAACAGATGAGAGAAGCACGACGAGATGCGCAAAAACGCCTAGAACACGCGCACCGGTCACGAGGCAAACAACCTCGGGTATTCCCCGAAGGAACAGAAGTATGGTTGGAGGCAACCAACCTTCGACTCGGAACGCCCAGGAAATTGTCGCCAAAACGAGTAGGACCCTTCAAAATCACACAACGAGTATCCAACGTTGCCTATCGCCTAGAACTTCCTCCATCAATGAAGATACACGACGTCTTCCATATCGACCTTCTTTCCCCATACATCGAGACGACCGCACACGGACCAAACTACAAAAGACCACCACCAGAAGTCGAAGGGGAAGAGGAGTACGAAATCGACTCGATCATCGATGCCAGGAGGTTTGGGCGAGGCAGGAAGCTCCAATATCTCGTCCATTGGAAAGGGTATCCCAATTCGGACAACTCATGGGTGGATCACAAGGACATGCACGCGCCCGAGCTTATTAAATCCTTTTACAGACGCTCCCCCACGGGTGGACGAACGACAGTATAAAGAGGGCACGATCCATCGAGAAACAAACCCCATCGCAGAACACTCAACCCTCTTCGACCTTACTAGCTATGTCTCAACCATCCTATCGCCCCACCTCCCCATTCGACATCGACACACAGGTGGCGCGCCGATCCCACCGCCAAGACCTGGCCAACGCCGCCGAACACGCCGCTATGATAGCCATCAACGCGGACGCGCATGGCTGGGACCTCCCCAACACCATTCGAAACCACCGGAACCACCCCCCGACGCCCGGGTCCCTCAGAAGGCTAGAAGAAGCCGCACGCCTTCTGATGGAACATCTGGCCGAGCAAGACGAAGAACCCATCTTTATCCCAGACCCCACGTATATCCCCATTCCTCCACGCGAGGCCGTTCTCCTCCTCGATGAAAACGAGAACGTCCTCGATAACAATCTGCTATCCTACCCACTACGCTCCCCCCTCCCTCGATACCCAGGTGCCGAAACAGACTACACCTGGCCAAACGGAAACGAGGCCGCCGACCTCCCTCTTCCCCCATCGCCGACCCCCTCTCCCGTGTCTAGTACGACTTCCACGATAGAACTAACAGCCCCAGCTGCTCGAGAAGACGCGGAAGAGACGGATGCCAACGACGGTTGGCAGTTGAACTACGCCGAAGGGCAAGGCGCTCTCTACCCCTTCTTCATCCCAGACAGCGAAGGATCTGTCATTACTGCCCCCCTGATTCAGTATCAACTCGATGCCCGACCGTTCCCAATGATCCATGCCACACAGCGCCGAGGCGGGCGGGTCTATACCAAACCGCTTCGGGCTCGTACAAACCCCTACCCGCGCCCGACCATGACGCGCAACCAAGAGGCAACGTTTCAGGCAAACCAAGCGTTCACGTTCTTAGTAGATCAAGCCCTGGAGCTCGAGAATGACCCTTCCCTAGCTGCCGAGGTCGTACGACTGAGGGAGGCGCAGTACATCGTCAAACAGTCAGCCGAACAGCTGGCCCAGAACCTAGTAAAATATCACGCAGACGTCGCCACGATGAATGACAGCCTGAACCAGCTCGTACGGGCCAACGCCTATGAACGCCTGTTGCCGAAAATCCAGTATGAGGTACGCCCCAGCGTGGAGTACCCCTGGCGCCGACTCTGGCGCGCGCGGCAAGCTTTCAACGACCCGAACGTGGGGGTACCCAACTATAGGAATCGCTGCTGCCACTTCTGCGGTAAAGGAGGACACCCTGCATGGACCTGTGGAAAGATTCACCGTTGCCGCTGGTGCAAGGAAGAAGGCCATTACGACGACGCCTGCCGCCACCCACATACCCTGTGCCAGGTCAAGGGTTGGTGCGTCCCCCCTACCAGCCACCGGCGCTTTCACCGCGCATGCCGCACCCGCCTCCCGCCTCACGCCTAAGGACGTTAACAAGGGGGTGATGTCACGCTAACCGTGACGTGACCCAACATGGAACGGGCGTAACCCCGTGACCAAGATCGTTCCGTCTCCTTCTCATACGTTCTACTGTATTCCGTCATGTTCCGCGTTCGTCTACCACGATCCAGCGAGCACTGGTAGCTTCCATAGCTTGTGTATATAAACCCGCGTATGTCAATGAACAAGCCTTAAGCTTGTTCTTCTGTGAATCTATCAGGTTTCCAGTCGTAACCAGCCAGACAGCCTTATCCTCTGTAAGACAAAGGGATATCTCATCTCAAGTGCACTAGAGCTTGCCCTATAAGCCAGACTACGACTCGAACGACCCCCGAACTCGACGCGCAGATACCTGAGGCGCGACACTTGATGAATTTGTACATGTCGGGCCACCAATAGAGTCGTCGGATGAGTGCAAAAGTTGTTGAAATGCCGGGGTGTCCGGCGGTTGGTGTGTCGTGGTGGAAGTGTGCTATCCCCTTTTTAAGGTCGTTGGGTCCCACAACGACCATTGCGTCTCCTTTCCAGTATATTGAGTTGTACTTGGTGATGTCGTATTTGGGGATCCAGGTTCGTAGGGTTTCTTCGTTCCTTGCTTGTTTGATCGTGATGTCTCTGAGGAGGTTGTCGTATGGTGGGTCGGATTGGATGGTATTAACGAATAATGTAGCAGGGAGGACGACGATTTTGTCGTCCTTTGTGGTGTCTCCGTAGTCGGGTCTTCTTGAGAGGGCGTCCGCTCTTTTGTTTTCGGAACCCTTGACATGGTGGATTTCGATGTTGTATTCTTCGAGATCCAGTGCGTAGCGGGCCACCCTTCTAGAGACTGTTTGTCGTTCCTGCCAATTTTTGAGTGCTTCGTGGTCGGACCACACCTTGACTTTGTATGGGGTTCCGGCCACAAAGTGTCTCCAGTTCCTTAAGGCCCATACGATGGCCATAAGTTCTTGATCATACGTGGTATATTTTTGTTCTTCTCGACTGAACGTTTTTGAATAGTAGGCTACTACTTGGGGTTTCTTGCGGGAGTCTCGCTGGAACAAGACTGCGCCCATCGCGACTTTTGACGCGTCGGTTTCTATTTCAAACGGTAGTTTGAAGTCGGGTTGTTTTAAGGAAGGGTATGCGGTGGCCAGGGCTTTTAATTGGTTGAAGGAATGTTGGGTTTCTTCTGTCCATCTGTAGGGGGTCGTTTTCTTTGTTAGTTCGGTTAGCGGTTTTGCTTTTTGGGCAAAATTTTTAAGGAATGGTCGTAACCATCCTATGAGGCCCATAAAGACCCGTAGTTCATGAAGATTCTTGGGGATGGGCCATTCCTTTACCGCTTCTATTTTTACAGGGTCCATGAGTAGTTTTCCGTCTTCGATCACCAGTCCTAGGTAAGTGATTCTTTTCTGTTCGAAGAAACACTTAGAGGCCTTGAGGTATAGGTCGTGTTTCTTTATGACGTCTAGGACTTCTCGGACTAGCTCTTGGTGATGTCTAAGGTCGTTGGGGGTGGCAATTAGGATGTCGTCTAAGTAGCAAAGGACTTCTCCTTTGGCTATTTGTCGACTGAGGATTTCGTTCATGAATTTTTGAAAGGTGGCAGGTGCGTTGCAGAGTCCGAATGGCATTACCCTAGGTTGCCAGTGTTGAGGTGGTCGTGTTCGTGTGGCGGGGGTTACGAACGCTGCTTTCCATTCGTCTCCTGGTCGGATTCGTATATTGTTGTATCCTGTTCGTATGTCTAGAGCGGTGAATAATCTCGCGTTAGCGAGTCGTCGGGTAAGGTCGGTGAGGTTGGGGAGGGGTTGTTGGTCTTTAATTGTGTATCGATTCAGTGGTTTGTAGTTTACCACCGGTCGTTTCGTTCCATCCTTCTTTTCGACGAAGAAGAGGGGCAATCCATAGGGTGACTTGGACTCTTCGATGTATTTCTTGTCGATTTCTGGTTGTAAGTATGCGTCCACGGCATCTTGTTCTGTGAGGGTCACTGGGTAAGGTTTTCCTTTCAGTGATGGTGGGGCGTCTGGCGTTAGATTGATGGCGTGGTCCCATGGTCGAGACGGGGGGAATCGTTTTGCTTTTTCTTCACTGAATACGTCCTTGTAGGCATGATATGCCTTGGGGACGATTTGGCCCCAAGTTTTTATGGCTTTCTTCTTGAGTTCCTTGACCGCTATTTCCGTGGCTATCGTGGTTTTCTTGATTGCCTCTGGGGCCTTCGTTCTTCGTAAGGGTTGCTCCTTGTCGGTTGGTCCCCTTTGTTCGATTTTGATGGGTTCCCCTTGTAACCTTCCCCTTTGCCAATCTATTTTGGGGTTGAAGTCATGGAACCAAGGATATCCTAGGATGTGTCGGTCGTTTCCTAGGTCGGTGATATAGAAGGTCTCGATATGGGTCTTGGGTCCCACAGTCACGTGTAGGTCCATAAAATATTTGATGAGTCCGGACCTGTTACGATACGTATTTGGACTTACTTTCTTCTCTTCTGACTGTGCACCTTCCCTTCCATTGATCCCATGACTGCTCCACTTGCCGCACAGCCTTCTACATCATTGTGACATCATTACTCCACTTCTTACTCATCTCGCTCCATTTCTTACTAAACGGCCCCACTATGACTTCATTCGACTCCATCATGCTCCGATGACATCACTGTACCAATAGCTATATAAACCTGTAGGATACTACCTTGTACTACAGATTAGTCCTTCTCAATAAACAGGACTTGACATCGAACTCCTATACTGGGTGCCTGCATTCCAGTTCCTCCTCTCTACTTGTGAATCACCCGAACTCTGCTCTTAACTTGAGCTTCGAACGATAACTTGCCTCTGTCAACCCAAGACGTACAAGTCGTACAGAAGGGAACGTCCTACCCTAACAGGACCGGTTTTTGGTCCCGTCCACGTTTTTGACTGGTTTGGGTAAGGGGAGTCGGAGTGGTTTGAATCCAAGTCGTTTTACTGTTCGGTGATCCATGAAATTTGCGGTTGCTCCTGAATCTAGGAGGGTTTCTTCTTCGGCCGTCGAGCATGCTGATTGTAGAGAAGTTGGTACTTTCATTGAATTTCGTCTCGATACAAATACAGCATTTACTCGAAGCGCTCGCACCCAGGCCGTAAGGTTTGAGCTTCCTAAAAACCCCCTTGAGCAAAGGCTTGTGCCAAAAACTCTTCCTTTTCCTCGTTCGTCATATTGTTAATCATACCGATGAGTTCTGGGGCCGAAGGGCCCGAGACAACCGTTTCCTCGTTGCTCTGGGTCTCTTCTTGTTCTCCTACTTCTTCTTCTTCCTCTATCTTGGCGGTTCTGATGTTTGCCGGCTTGGTAAAGGGTTTCTTTGGTTTGGTAGGGCAGTTTCGTGAAACGTGTCCTTTCTTTGCGCAGCGGAAACATTCTCCGGCTTTGAATCGTCGTTCCTTTTCTTCGTCAGTTAGGGCTGCATTGATCCTATCCACATCCATGGGGATTACTTGATTGTTGGGGCGTCTTTGGTTTCCTTGTTGTTTCCCCTGGAGGCCTAGACCTTGACGCCATTGATTTTCGGTTTTCCCTTGGAAGGTTTTCCCTTTTGGGGACCACTTCCGCTTCCATTCGGGGCGTAGTGCCCTAAGGCGATGCCACACGTTGTTTTGGTTCTGGACTGCTGTCATCCACGTGTTCCAGTCGGTAGGCGCGTCCATGGTGACGACATGTTGCACCATTGACCACGGGAGTCCATTTATGAATAGGTCTAGAGTCCCTTGTTCGTTTAGACCGTACCCTGCGTCGTGTGCCAGGGTTTTGAACTTTGATATGTACTCGTCAAGTTTTCCCGACTCCATGTGGAGATCGTGGAGTTGTTCGGCGGCAAATTGTCTTGCTCCGGTGTCGGTAAAGGTCATGACAAATTTTTGGAGGAATTCAGTCCACCAAGTGTTGTCGTCGACGGGTCTCTGGACATGTCCAGTCGCAGGGTCATCTGGTGCAGTGAGGGTATCGATCCAATCGTAAATCTCTTGGGTGAAGGCTTCGACTGCCTTTCCTTTCATATAGGTGAGGGTGTAGAGGACTCGTTGGAGGGGAGTGCTAGCGATGTAGTTCCCCGTGTTCAACGCAAAGAGGAGTTTTATC
>QLPC01001442.1:0-10553 GCA_003314055.1 Lactifluus hygrophoroides | reverse complement strand
CGGATGCGAGGGTCTTAGTACGTCTGGAGAGAAAATAATAGTCCATACAACGTAGAGTCACCGTGACATCCTCCCATGCTTGCAGTTTGGTTCACGAGACTACAGCTCCGCCGTAGATGCCACCACGTATTTGGCTCGAAATGCCACCTGCTGCCTAGTGCAGACACAGGTTGGCACCCTCATCCTCTTCAACATCGCTGGCTTCTTTGACTCCCTGTCCCAACCACGCCTCCTCCACATCTTCACCCTTCTGGGCTTCCCGTCCCACATCGTCCAATGGCTCGGCTCTTTCCTGTCGGTGCGCACTGTCTCGCTGTCGTTCAACAAAGCCTCCTTGGCCACGTTCGAGGTCGACCATGGCATGCCCCAAGGTTCTCTGCTATCCCCCCTCCTCTCCGCAATCTTCACGCTCCCCCTCCTTCGCCTTGCCGCGGCATGGACATCCGGGATGACAGGGTTGTACGTGGATGACGGAGCCGTTTTTACCCTGAGCGACACTTTTGCATGCGTGATCCAGGGATCGATCACCGTCCTGCACCGCATCCTCGACTGGCTAGCCTGGGTGGGCCTCAAGACAGACCCGGACAAGACCGAAATCATCCTCTTCCGCGGGCATTCCTTTTCGCCTCGCCGCCATGGCACTCCGCCACTCAAGGTCAAGATCACCGACCCGTTCGCGGGGGAATACTACGCCTCGCCTGCCAAGACCGCCAGGTATCTCGGCGTATACTTCCATCAATCCCTCGACTGGACGACACATGTCAAGACGATGGCTAACCGCGCTCGCTCAATGGCGCGGGCCCTCTCAATCTTAGGTAACTCGATCTGGGGCCTTGACTGCCTCCCATGGCGGCAGGTCTTTAACTCTGTTATACTCCCGGTGTTGACGTACGGGTCCCCCACTTGGGGACCTTGGCTAAACAACAAGTGCTTCTCTATTTTACAGGTGGGGCAGAACAATGCCCTTCGCCGGGTGTCGGGCTGCTTCAGCACGACCCCCCTAGAGCCCTTGCATCATATGTTAGCCATACCACCAGTATGTTACCACATCACGCATCTTAACATCCTATATGCCTCCCGCCTGGGGCGTCTCCCGCTGGACGCCCCCGTCTTGTTACCCGAACCCTTCATAAACCCTCGTCTCCTGCGCCCGTTGAAGCGTATCCCCTTTGACGACCTCCTTGCATTATGCCCTGTTAACCCCTCTGCTTTTTCATTCCCTGAATACGGCTCTAGGGTGAGGTGGGGTCATGACGACCTCTTCATTTCTTACCTACGACCCGATATTCACATGCGAGACCGGGCTCGCTCTTTACTCACAAAACCTTTTCAACTCGTTTGTTCCATCTACATTACTCTTCTTCCTTGTTCTTCCCCCCCATTCTCTGCGGGGTTCGTAGTGTGCCAGGGGCAGACTGTGCGTACTAGCGGGTGGGTGAGCGGCGACTCGGTAGTGGAGGCCCAGTTGCGGGCGGTCTCACGGGGTCTTGCCTCGTGGGACGGGTTTGCTCCTGCCACTCCTATCATTTACTTATTTCTAGGGCATCGCTTGGTCATCGATCACATGACCAGACTAGATAAGCATGCCTATCTCCCTATCTCGCGGGAGATTGTATCATTACTATCTAATCTTTTTTCTTCTTTGCGTTGTAGGGTCGAGGTCCTCTGGTACTCACACAGGTGGTCTGGTCTCCCCTCCATTTCCTCTCTGGCGGATGAGGCTCAGGATCATCATATTCCTCTACCACCCCCTGATCCTCATCCCACCTTCACAGCTTGGGTGGAAGCTTACACGCCGCCACGTCACTCATCCATCGCTGCTTGGCACCCTTGCCTTCGCCCCCCATCGGGCCCCAGCGATCTACCCCCTGCCCTACGGGGGGTCATGTCACTTCAGAACCGCCGTATCACCTCCGCTTTCATCCAGTTGGCGACTGGCCATGCCTTCACCACGACATACTCACACGTCTTCAGGGAGAAGGCCCCTGACGTCACGACGTGCCCATGCTATCAACCCCCAGATCATGAACCCGATCTGGAAGACATTATCACATGCAGCTTAACGCCCCCTCCTCCCCCCCCACAACACACTCTTGTCCACGTCATGACTGAGTGCCCTTACCCACCATACGCCTCTGCCAGGCGTCACCTCATCAGGCAGTCACACCCCCCTCTGGCTTATCACTTCAACACCGAAGCCGGAGGGAAGCTCTTGGGCGCATTCCTATTGCGGACCCAGGCCTTCCTTCGTCCCCTTCCCCCTCCCTTACCCAGACCAGACCCACCGTGAGTACCTAGGGGCCCGGCTCAAGCCTGGCCGGAACCTTACCACCTTCCTATGTTCCCATGTCCTGCTGACCATTTTGCACCCCCTCTTCGGAGGCTATATATTCTTTCTATGTGTCTATTGTAATTACTTGTTCTGTCTCATACTAGTGTAATAGTTCCGTGGCAGGAGCTACCTGTAGTGTAGTTATGACGGCTATGGGGGTCGATATATGCTGAGGCGAAGACCCAATAAAATTCATTCAAAAAAAAAAAAAAAAAAAAAAAAAAAGAGGGAGTCCTTCATCCTTTCCCTCCTGACTGCTACTTGGGAACACGCCACCGACGCCTTGTTGGTAGCGATGCGGGCCTGTCGTCGCCAATATCTCTCTTCTTCCATGGCCAGCCTGTACCCTTCCTGTTACGCCAGACCTATGTTTCCTTTTCTCCTTGTCCCTTATTCCCATGCACGTTGTCACCCTTGCATCCGGAGGGCTTCTCATTTCTGTCATATGCCGATGGACTTCTGACCCTCTATGCCTTATGCTACACTACTATATGGACTATACCTCACTCAGTAAGGGCTCTAGGCCCTCTATCTTACGTCACACACTCTGGACCATTGCCTCGTGTCCCTATCTCATGACCGGAAGATCCATATGACCTTTGTACAATACCGAACGCAGATGTGACTCGACTGGAACTAGGACAGACCTGAGAGAGGCTGTGGACGGACTGGAAGGGCCTTAGGAGCACCAGTAGATGTGCAATAGACTACTTAAGGACCTGTACACCTTAGGATAGCCTTAGGTCTGTTCTCTTCGTGGATATACTATCTAAGTCTCCCCACTCGTCTTGTGCACCCTCTCTCCTTGAGCTTATTGCTTGACTGCACCCAAGACAGACCTAGACAAGTCAGAAGGCATACAGCGCCTAAGCTAGACTTGTGGACATGCTTAGGACTTAGGTGTGACATTAGAACAGACCTCAGTCCTGGCTCCGAAGCTGAGGAAAGGAAAACAGCCCCAGAGGGATCCACACTTTGGACAAAGACCCTCTTACCCTCAACTTCCCTTTGTGTGTCCCAGTGCAACACTTAAGGACGTTCCAAAGAACCGGATTGTAACCTGGAAAGGGAAGAAGATTGTCCATTACCTACCAAAAGGGGAAGACATCAACGGAAACATCACTAGGTGGGAAGGCTGGTACAGTTACACAGACGAAGGACTCTTCCCCCTCACTTTTGCCTACGGACTCTGGTTCAAATTCCAGAAGCAATTTAACGACGACATAGGAGACTATTTTGAAGAAGGACAAGCCTACAAACTTGCACCAAGCGTGTACAACCTGGAACTACTAGAACTCACCCCAGTCGACGTCCAACCGCTACTGGAAGCACTAGAAGAAGGAGAAAACACCCCCAGACCCCAGAGTTCAGAATCTGAAGAACTTCCGGAACCAGAAGACAGAGAAAGCGACTCAGACACACCAGAAGACCCCAGGATGACGACTACAGTCACTATTGCACCCACACAGACTCAGACCACTGCCCACCTATCCCTAAACCCTACCTCTAGTAGCATAAATCCCTCTGGACAGCCAGGAGGCAGTGGCGGATCAGGTGGTGGCGCCCCACCACCTAATTCAGGTGGACCCAGAGGACCAGGCGGACCCGGAGGACCAGGAGGCGCCCAAGGACAGCAAGGCGCAGTTCCACCTCCCGTAGGAGGAAATGGACGCATGGAAGGAGCCCCCCCCTGGTCCTTCACAGGAGAACGCCCACTAGCCGATGCGTGGATGGAGGCACTCGCGCTCTATCAATTCACCAATGAAGATGCCCCAGTCATGAGAGATCCGTGGAAGAAAGTTGCCCATGCCCTCACCTTTATCACTGGACAAGCCACTGAGGAGTGGAAACGAAGCAAGATAAGGTGGATCACCCCTAGGCCTGTACCAACCCCCCCGCATGTTAATGTTTGGGAGGAATTCCGAAACAACTTCGAACAGGACTGGATGGATGTCAATGCGGCAACCAATGCGGTGGCAGCACTCCAGAAACTTCGCATGCAAGGGCAAGACATTGACCAATACATCAGTGTCTTCGCAGCATTGGCTAGGAAGGCTAACTATCTGCTAGACAACGACGCAGTGCACGATATCTTCAAGAAGGGACTCACCTGGACCTTGCACCGTGAAATGAGTATGTCAGACATCAATGCACACAATTGGGAACAGTTATGCACCCTGGCACGAAATAAGCAAGCCAAACTGACGGAGTTAGAGCCGCACAAACCACAAAGGACGTTCTTCAGACGAGGAGGTCAGAGAGGCGGCCCCCCCCAACCATTCTACCCCCAGAATCGCGACGGCAAGCAGTATAGGACCCCTACCAGCCACCCGGACGCCATGCAGGTGGACGCAGTCCGAGGCATCACCGAAGCCGATGCGCAAAAGCTTAGAGCCGAAGGAAGATGTTACCATTGCAAGAAACAAGGACACATCAAGCGCAATTGTCCCTCATTCAAAGGACAGCGACAAGGGACCATGAAAGCAGCAAAAATAGACACTCAAGACACTGACAGTACCTCAGGAGACTCTACCACCTCTTCCACACTATCGGCAGACCAGGTGCTCGAGTTTCTGCGCACCTGTGACACAACGACCTATTCAGACTTACAGAAGAAGTGGGAGGAAGTGGAAGGCGACCAGGGTTTTCAGAAGGCTTGAATAGGAAGGCCTTTATTCGAGCTATGTTCCAACGCGATGTATTTCTACCCAGACTCAATAGTATGCGACTTTTGGTTCACCTATACACCGCGTTGAAGAAGGCAGACTTGGTGGCACTAGTGGACAGTGGGGCCACCGGAAACTTCATCTCAAAATTGTTCATCGACGAACACAAAATTGGAACTAGACCCCTGTGGCGTCCCAAGTTGCTGCACAACGCAGATGGAACTACCAACAAAGGAGGCATTGTGGATACATACACGGACTTGGAGGTGACGACAGGGGACACTACTCAAACCCTTAGATTCTATGTGGCGGACATGGGAAAAGACCAAATGGTATTGGGATACCCCTGGTTCATTGCTGCGAACCCGAGGCCAAACTGGGCGCAGGGGACACTAGACGCAGCGATCATTATCAAGACAGCTGGAGCAGCAGCCCCAACTGCAAGTCATGAAGTCGAAGTGGCAGGACTAAAAGCAGTAACCATTTGAAACTGCCCCTGGCTCAAAAAAGGGGAAGGCATCCACCTCCAATGGAGAAAGACTACAATCGCCCAACAACTGGCAGAACAAGCACACGATAAAACCAAGAAGGAGTGGAGGGAAGTGGTCCCCAAAGCATACTGGGACTATGCCAAAGTCTTTAGTGAACAAGAAGCGCAGAAATTCCCCCCCCCTAGACCATGGGATCACGCCATTGAACTCCTCCCTAACACACCCACAACCATGGACTGCAAAGTATACCTGCTCACCAGAGATGAAGACAAAGCACAGAACATGTTCATAAGGGAACATTTGGAGAAAGGAACCATCCGAGAGTCCAAGTCACCATATGTGTTCCCTTGGTTCTTCATTACAAAGAAGGATGGGTCTAAAAGACCTATCATTGACTACAGACAACTCAACAAACACACTAAACGAAACAACTACCCCCTCCCACTCATAGACAAACTCTTCGACCGCTTGAACCTCCACCCAGACCACCCATCAGAACTGTACACAAAGCTAGATGTCAGATGGGGGTACCATAACATCAGAATTAAAGAAGGAGATGAGTGGAAGGCGGCCTTCAAGACGTCTAAAGGATCCTTCGAACCCCTTGTCATGTTCTTTGGCCTTACCAATTCTCCAGCCACCTTCCAAGCGATGATGAACCACTTGTTCAGGGAACACATCACTGCCGGACATGTGACAGTGTATATGGATGATATCCTCATCCACACACCTAATTCTATAGGGTTCCATAGAAGAAGGGTCAAAGAGGTGCTCCAAACTCTACAAGACAACGAACTCTACCTCAAACCCAGTAAATGTATCTTCAAAGTACCGGAGGTGGAGTACCTGGGTATGATAGTCCGACCAGGAGGTGTCGCCATGGACCCTGTCAAGGTAGAAGGAATCAAGAACTGGAAGCAACCATGTAGTCTCAAAGAAGTGCGGTCCTTCCTAGGATTCCTCAATTTCTACCGACGATACATTGCTGGCTTTAGTGCCCAGGCGCGACCCCTGAACCGCCTGGTAGCAGAATTAAACAAAGGAACCAAGTTCCAATGGCGCGCTGAACACGAGGACGCATTTAGAGGACTCATTAACAAAGTCACAGTTGCCCCAGTCCTCCAACAACCAGACTTCGAAAGACCCTTCATTGTCAATACTGATGCTTCGGGGTATGCATTGGGAGCCGTGTTACAGCAACAAGATGAAAAAGGACGCCTTAGACCCATTGCCTACCTCTCTAAGACCTTTAGTGACCAACAGAGAAACTGGGACGTTTATGACAGAGAACTCATGGTGGTTATAGAAGCTCTGAAACACTGGAGGTGTTACCTATTAGGGGCTAAACATCAAGTGCGCATCAAAGCTGACCACGACAATCTCCAGTATTTCAGAAAGCCTCAGGACTTGAATCGAAGACAAGCAAGATGGATGAAGGTCATGGCAGACTACGACTTCATCATCGACCATCAACCAGGGAAGCAAAACGTCGTGGCTGACTTTCTGTCAAGGCCCTTTGAAGAGGACGAAGGACAACACGACAATAAAGCCACCACACTTCTGCCTGAACTACGTTTCGCGAAAATGACATTCCCCGAGGAACTAGGAGAATGAAGGGCAGTCCTAGCTAGATACCATGACCATCCCACAGCTGGACACCCAGGGATCGAGAGGACGCAAGCACTACTGAAGCGAAGGTACAAAGGAGAAGGCATGGACGACTTCGCAAAAGGATACATGCAAGGTTGCGCCATTTGCCAAGCCAATAAAGTCAGGAATCACTCGAAGAAGACCCCAAACTACGCCTTAGAAGTCAAACCCGACCTAGGCCCCTTTAGAAGTGTGTCTATGGACCTCATCACGGACCTCCCCCTTAGTCACAGATACAATGCCATCCTCACCATCGTCGACCAAGGATGCTCTAAAGCAACCAAGTTTATCCCATGCACCACCGAAGTCACAGCAGAAGGAGTGGCAGAAAGATACTTCCGCCACCTGGTGCCTTGGTTTGGCCTCCCCACTTGGATCATATCAGACAGAGACCCCAGGTTCACATCCCACTGATGAACAGCAGCGAATGAAAGAGTTTGAAGTAGAGCTTAAAGCTTTGAGAGCGCAAACAGAGATGTGGATAACTCTGTAGGAGATGGGGTTCATCCCACTCCCATAGGAGGATTTATATACTTTTAGGTGCATGTATGTACAAATTGTGCTAAACAGTGAGTTTAGGTGTCCACAATATCGCGTTTACATTGACACGAGATAGAAACATTCCATGTACCGTGAAGTAACACATGTATAGTGAAAGTCCGTGTCACAGGACACTTGAAACATACAGTAGGGCGTTCTAGTCAGCCCAGGAGAAAGTGTATGATCCTTTAGATCGTTCCTAAGGATGAAACATAGTGTGCGATCATACAGTAGCAAGGTTTCCTGCAGTACTTAATATCGCACTTAATAGATCTGAGACATACATTAATCGTAATGATCGTAATGCTTCTATGAAGCCAGTTCTATTTGGTATAGTAATCGAGATCATTAGCAGTCCCGATATAGCAATTCAATTGTCATGGAGCACTTAGGGCGCTCCGTCTATGATAAGCAAACCGGGTACTCCGGTTCCTAGGATCTAGCCGATCCAAGCGTCAGAGACTTACCCACAAGTTGCGTCGTCCACATTAGGCAGGTAGCCGGACCGGGCTAAGCCGGTATATCTGCGTCCGTCTCAACATCCCCCCGTGATCCAACAATTGGATAGCTAAGTATCACACAGATTTAGTCCCATGCTAGGCATATGCCTCAGAAGGAGGGCACATGAGAGTGGCTTTGTAAAGCCATCCGCAACCATTTCTTCTGTGGGAGTACGTACAAGCGTTATATACTTGTTTTCTACATACTCTCTTATAGCATGGTGCTTAATATCGATGTGCTTGGATCAACGGCCAGTTACAGGATTCAATGCCAGATCAACGGCACCCTTGTTGTCGCCATGGACAGGGATAGGGTCATCAACGGTATATTCAAGTTCACTGAGGAACATCCGGTACCATGCAGCTTGATTAGCTGCGTCTGCCATGGCCATATATTCTGCTTCTGAGGTACTCTGTGCAATGGTCTTTTGCTTACGCGATGACCAAGAGATTGCTCCTTCTGATAACAGGAATACATAGCCACTTGTAGAGTGTCTATCATCGGTTTGATCCCCCATACTGGAGTCCGAGTAGCCCATGAGGCCTTCACCTTTGGCACCATCAAACTTTATGCACATATCTACAGTTCCTACTAGATAGGATAAGACATACTGTGCTAAGCGTAGATGTTGGGGGGAAGGGTTTGCTGCATACTGTGCCAATCGTGATACAGCAAAGGAGATGTCTGGGCGTGTTCCGATCTGAACATAGAGTAGGCTGCCTATCAGGCTTTGATAATGTTTGATCTCCGCATCGGAGGCCTGCTCAGTATTTTTGATTAAGTGCGCTTCTGCGCCAGCCGGAAGGGGTGTATTGTGAGGGTTGGCATCTGCCATGTTAAAGCGATCAAGGACATCCTTGATGTAGCCAGCCTGATCTATTTGCATTGTGCGCTTAGATCTGTCACGGAGTATTCTAATCCCGAGATAGGACTCGATCTCTCCTAAATCTGACATTTCATAGTGCTTAGCGAGATCGGCTTTTAGCCGCTTGACAGCTTCTAAAGAAGCACCCATTATAGTTATGTCATCGACGTAAAGAATCACAATTAAGGAATCCTCCCCCCACGTCGAAGGCATAACATATACCCCTGCATCTGATGACGTCCGCTTAAAGCCAAGTTCTAGAAGAACTCCATGGAATTGCAAGTTCCATGCGCGGGAGGCTTGTTTGAGTCCATATATCGCCTTGTGCAGGCGACACACCTTGTTCTCTTTTCCAGTTTCAACGAAACCTTGTGGTTGCTCCATGTAGATCTCCTCGTCAAGCACGCCATTTAAGAACGCCGATTTGATGTCCATCTGGTGTATATGCCAGTCTTCTAGCGCAGCTAATGCTAGGAGTAATCTGAGTGACTCAAAACGTGCGACAGGGGAGAAGGTTTCATCATAGTCTAGGCCAGGGATCTGCGTGAATCCCTTAGCCACCAAGCGAGCGCGATATCAGCCATCCAATTTTAATTTAAAGACCCATTTAGATTTGACAGCCTTACGGCCGGCGGGTAGATCGACTAACTTCCACCTGTTATTTTTAGAGAGGGCGTCCATTTCATATTGGCACGCTTCTTTCCATTCATCTGCTCTATTTGATTTCATGGCCTCATTGTAAGAGACCGGATCACGACCAACATAAGCTGCGGCTAGTAATTCCGCGTGTCCAAGCCGCCGGGAGCTAAACTCCGCGTTGTCGTCATTGAGGTACCGCTGGTTAGGGACTGGTACTCTTGCCGACCTTCTGGGCGCTGTGTCCATTTCACGTAATAGTTCCTGGCGCTGTAGGCGCTCTTGGAACTCCCCTGGCATAGTCATGTCAGGGCTAATATTTAGATTAGTGATCCTGGTAGCGCTTTTTCTGGGAGGTGGAGTTGTGGGCGTGCGGCGGGCGGTTACTGGCGTGGTTGGTTCCTTTTTAATGAGAGGCGGAGGTGTGGAGGGTCTTTCTATTTTGGGTTCTAATAAATCTTTAACGTCCTTCTCACTGTCATCAGAGGGAGTGGGGGACGGCGCTCTAGCAGTAG
The DNA here is from genome assembly GCA_003314055.1 of Lactifluus hygrophoroides. NCBI lineage: Eukaryota > Fungi > Basidiomycota > Agaricomycetes > Russulales > Russulaceae > Lactifluus > Lactifluus hygrophoroides. The sequence goes on along the minus strand of QLPC01001442.1, from coordinate 357 downwards.
GTGGCGTTGTAGGCTGGTGAGGCTCTACATACACTGGAAAGAATGGAATAGGGAGAGAAGAGGGTGCGTTTGAGACGTTGCTAGGTGTCTCAGGCTCAGTTCTAGACGGGAAGCTGCTCTCGTCGAATGTCACATCCCTGGACACTTTGACGGAGTGAGTATGTTTGTCCCATAGCCGGTATCCCTTACTACCAGGCTCGTACCCTAGACACATGACCTCAATGGCCTTTGCGTCCAGCTTTTTGCAGTCATCTTTTTGCACGTGCATATATGCTTTGCATCCAAAGACACGTAGATAAGATATGTCAGGAACGTGACCAGGGTTCCAGACTTCATGGGGTGTGCGCCACTCAAGTG